>CABHPP010149245.1:25162-60442 GCA_902168425.1 Peromyscus attwateri
ATGAATCTCAGCTGAACTGCTGCTCCAAAGCCTGAAACCTTAACCAGCTAAAAGCTTCTAGTTTCTGGTCTTCATGCCTTATATATCTTTCTGTTTTTGCCATCACTCCCTGGGATTAAAGGCTCATTTCTTGGGATTAAAGGCATGTGTCACCGTGCCTGGCTGTTTCCAATGTGGCCTTGAACTCACAGAGATCCAGAGGGATTTCTACCTCTGGAGTGCTAGGATTAAAGGTGTGAGTGCCACCATTTTCTAGCCTTTGTATCTAGTGGCTGTTCTGTCTCTGACCCCAGATAAGTTTATTAGGGTGCACAATAATTTGGGGAACACAATACCACCACATTTCCCCTTATTTTGTCTAAAATTAAAAAAAGCTTATAACTAATACAAGAAAAACTATCCAATAAGTATATACAGTATATACAGTCAAAAATTACATTAACAATGTCTAGTCCATTAACATTTGACAGATTCAGACAAAAAACTCCATTATATATATTAACAATGTCCAGTCCAGTAACATTTGATAAACTCAGACAAAAAATTTTCATTACTTATCTTATTTAAAACAAGTAGTTCCTTTTTAAAAGTATTTTTTCTTTTCATAATAGATTCAGTAAACTACTTTTTGTTATTTTTATATCTTCCCCTTTTTCCTTTTAGTGTAGATTCAATGATCTACCCATTTACCCTATTATTTCTTTATCTTTTTTCTCAGAGTAGATTCGATGATCTACCTCATATCTATATGCTACCATACTCAGGCCTCACCACTACCAATTTTTTAAAGTAAATTATTAGGCTTGAGGTTTAATGAGGATGGGCTCTTACATCATGATCAGTGTAAAAGTAAGAATGAAATAGGACTTTGATTGTTGGTCAAAATAATGGGATCTGAATTGTATTTTTGGCCTCAGATGGCGGAAATACAATTTTCTGAACTGCCAGGAAGACCCTAAGAATATTATCTAGCAGGAGGCTTGATTGCAAGGGACAAAAGCATACCATTGTTCATTCTCTTAAGAGTTAATACAGATAATACACAAACACTCGGGCCAGGGAAGCAGATCAGCCCCTTGCTCAGCCATCATCAGAAAATCTTCCTCCTGCAGCAGATGGGAACAGATACAGAGACCCACAGGCAGACATTATGCAGAGAGTACAAGACCTTGGAAAACTCATCCCTAAATGGGATGGCTCCAACAACCCCCACCCACCCGGCCCCAGGGCTCAGGGAACCCTGCAGAAGAGGAGGCAGAAAGAGTGTAAGAACCCGAGGGGATGGAAGATACCTAGGAAACAAGGCCCTCTAAATCAGCATGATTGATACACATTGATACTATGTGTATATGTTATGGCTTCCAGTTTAGCGTTTTTTTATGGGATTCTTGTGTGAGCGAATGAGTGGGTCTCTTTCTCATGGGCTTTCTCATCTCTTGGGTTCTTTTCCTTCAGTTTTGTCCTATTCCGATGTGTTAATTTTTGTTTAATTTTATTACATTTTATTATTCCTTGGAAGCTTGTTTTGTTTGCTTGTTGTTTTTCAGGGTAGAGTTTCTCTGTGTAACTCTGGCTGTCCTGGAACTTGCCCTGTAGACTAGGCTAGCCCGGAAGTCACAAAAACCCATCTGCCTCTGCTGGGATTAACTGCGTGCACCACCACTGCCCACTCTACACCTGTTTGTTTTTTAATGAGAGACCGAAGGGGAGTGGATCTGGATGGGAGGGGAGGTAGGTAGGAATGAGGAGGAATGGAGGGGAGATTGTGATCAGGATATATTATGTGTGTGTGTGTGGGAAATCCCTATTTTTCAATCAAAGGGAAAAAAGTGTTAATATATACTGGCCTCTTAATTGCATGGGCAGTAAAGCAACCCTCAGGAAAGCTGTTTTAGGGACTTTAATAGTTTAAAACCTACCCGAGGGCTGGAGAGATGGCTCAGCAGTTGAGAGCACTGACTACTTTTCCAGAGGACACGGGTTCAATCCCAACACTCACATCTGTTCACAACCGTCTGTCTGTCACTCCAGTTCCAGGGGGTCCAGTGCTGTCTTCTGACCTCTGCAAGCACTAGGCACACATGGTACACAGACATACCACAGACAAACACGTAGACAAACACCAATACTCATAAAAAAGAAAACCTATCTGAAAAGGTAGGTTAGCATTATAGTATCTTTGGTCATTGGCCACTCCTGTTGGGAGACTCTGTCAGTCAGAGGTTGCAGTCTACCATGCTCTGGCAGGTCTCTCCGAGCTTGGCAACAGGGAGGATCTCTCCCCCCTTCCCCCCTCCCCCATCAGGGGCTTCCTGCTCTCTGGCCTTATCTGGAGACTGTCTCCAGGTCAGGATGCCTGACTTATCTCTAGTGTGATCCTTGATACAGTCCCCAGCAGCTTTCCCCCTGCAGCCCGTATGGTAATTAGACTTGTGCTAGGAGCCTGATAGGAGTGTGCTGTTTAATGCAAATCAGGTGATGCCCCAGCCTCTGTCCCCAGCCTTTATATCTCCTCTCACTCTGGAATAAAGCTGAGCTGCCTCACTGAAGCGGGATCCTGGAAGGCTATTTCCACTGTGTTCACAGGCTGTGCAAAGCTCTCTGTGGCCACTGCTGCCCCTTTGTCCTCGTGAACTGGTGAAAAAAGGGGACATCATACACTCCCACACTGGGAAAATGTTTTCCTCTGTGGTAACCCCTTTGCTAAGGTCCACTCTCATCCCTGGAGGGCACCCCCATTTTACTCTGTAATAATTCACTTGCTGCCAAGCCTGATGACCTGATTTTGATCCCTGGGACCCATATGGTGAGAGAACTGATTCCCAGATGTACAGGCAAGGACAGTCACTTAAGGGTTCACATAGACTTGCACATTGGAAGGCTTACTCACTTGTTGGCCCTTGACATTGACCTGTCAAAACAGCTCTGTTAGAGCTATGGAGTCAGATCTCTGATGTCACTGCAGGTGAAGAAGCTGGGCAGCTAGCAAGATGGGGCAGGTGAAAATGTGCACAGATTGCTTGGTTCCTCAACAGTCTGGGGCCAGCCCCGATGCTTTAAAATGTATGAGTCTTTCTCTCTCCCCTACCCCCCACAGGGTTTCTCTGTGTAGTTTTGGTGCCTGTCCTGGATCTCTCTCTCTGTAGACCAGGCTGGCTTCAAACTCAGAGATCTGCCTGCCTCTGCTTCCCGAGTGCTGGGATCAAAGGCGTGCACCACCGATGCCCAGAAAACGTGATTCTTTCAAAGAAAATGTCCTGACACATTTTAACATTTATTCGTGGGGCTGAAGAGATGACTCTGGTTAAGAGCACTTACTGATTTTGCAGAGGACCAAAGTTCAGTTTCCAGCTCTCCTATTGGGCAGCTCACAATTGCTGATAACTCCAGCTTCAGGGGATCTGATATACTCATGTGCATGTGCACAGATACACACTCACACACAAATGTAAAAGATAAATATTTAAAAAAAATCTGGCTCAGACAAAGCTGCTCTCTTCACGTGTGGTAGTTTGAATGAGAGTGGTCTCCATAATCTCATGTATTTGAATACTTGGTCCTCAGTTGGTGGAACTGTTTAGGAAGGATTAGGAGGTGTGGCCTTATTGGAGGTGTGTCAGTAGGCTTTGTGGTTTCAAAGGATTTGTAACAGTCTCATGTCTGTCTTGTGATTTTGTTTACGATTTGACTTCTCAGCTATTCCTTCATTCCACCATCATGGACTCTAACCCTCTGAAATTGTAAATCAAATTAAATGCTTTCTTTATAAGCTGTCATGGTGTTTTGTCATAGGAATAGAAAAATAACAAAGAAACCACATGTCTTTTTTTTTTTCTTGAGATAGGGTTTCTCTGTGAAACTCACTTTGTAGACCAGGCTGGCCTTGAACTCAGAGATCCACCTACCTCTGCCTCCTTAGTGCTGGGATTAAAGGCCACCACACTCAGTCACTTATCTTTTAATTGGGTTTTTCATCAAGAATTAGGCCATATCAGCCAATTGTAGTGGCACATATCTTTTATTCTTGCACTAGAGGTAGGCAGATCTCTGTTGCATTCTAGGACAGCCAGGGAGGGCTATTACACAGAGAAACCCTCCCTGTCTTGGGGGCTGGGTGAGGGGTGGTGTGTGTGTGTGTGTGTGTGTGTGTGTGTGTGTGTGTACGTGCAGAATTAGGCCATATGACTGAGGATGTCGTTCAGTAATCGAGTGCTTGCCTAGCATGCATGGGACCCTGGATTCAATCATCAGCACCAAGTCAACATGGTGTGGTTGATGCTAAGCCTATAATCCCAGTAGAAGTAGAATCCTAGGAGGTAGAAACAGGGGGATCAGGAATTCAAGATTATCTTCAGCTATATCTTGAGTTCAAGGCAAGCCTAGGGTACTTGAGACCTAATCTCAAAAAAAATAAAAGTTTTTTTTTTTCCTCCACAATTTATATTTTCAACTGATATGACTAGCTCAAGCTTCTGCTATTGTGACTTCTCTGCTATGAAGAATTGTGGACAAATATAGCCCCCTCTTCTCCTAGCCTCTTTTTTTGGGAGGGGGAGGGCGTTGAGACAGGGCTTCTCTATAGCTTTGGAGCCTGTCTTGGAACTCACTCTGTAGACCAGGCTGGCCTTAAACTCATTGCCTCCCGAGTGCTGGGACTAAAGGCTTGCGCCACCACCGCCTGGCTCCTAAGCCTCTTTTTGTTGGAGTATTTTTTCACAGCAACAGAAATAAAACTTGGGCAGAAATTGGTACCAGAAGGAGGGGTCATTGCTGTGAAAGGAATGGGAGCTGTATCAGGAACTGGGTTAGAGGGTGCATTTGTGTGATATTCTGGCCAAGAATCTGGCCGCATTCTGCCTGTGTCCTGAAAATCTGGGTAAAGTTCAATTGAGAGATGATAAACTAATTTGTTTGCCATTCAGGCCCGTAGAGATCAGCACCACCGAAGTAAAATATCGGTGTTACGCTGGAACAAAAGGAAGCATACCCCGAGGTCAAGGCCTCACTCTGGATGTCGTGGAGATCCTAAGCTAAAGAATGGGGTTTCAGCCCAGCGGTGGTGGCGCACGCCTTTAATCCCAGCACTCAGGAGGCAGAGACAGGCGAATCTTTGCGAGTTCGAGTCCAGTCTGGTATACAAAGTGAGATCCAGGACAGGCTCCAAAGCTACACAGAGAAACTCTGTCTCTAAAAAATAAATAAATAAATGAAAGAATGGATGGATGGATGGATGGATGGATGAATGAATGAATGAATGAATGAATAAATAAATAAATACACATGAGAAAAAGAATGGGGTTTCCCTGTTCTTCAGAAGCAACTGCATAGGACAGTGTTCCCTCCTGTCCACACACAGAAGCCGATAGGGCTGTCGCTCAAGAGGGCTGGGCTACACCTCCAGCTGGCAGCAGAATCTGGCAATGTCATAAGCATTGATCTTCAAAGCAGGAAAGATGGAAGATCGAGGATGTCACGGAAAACTGCCGGGGTCGGGCACCGCATGGCCGGACTGGAAGCTCTAAGAAGCTCTCCGGCAAAGCTGTGAAAGTGAAGGGTCAGTCTGGGTGGGTGATCGTCTGGGTGAGTATCGGGACCCTGGGATCTCTGACTTCCAAGAGTTGTAGATGTGGAGTAGAACTGACCTAAGCCTCAGAGAGAACTTGTGTGTACTTCAGGTAGCAGAGATGGAGGAATGGGGGAGCCCAAAGATCGTATTGTGAGCCCCAGATGCCTGGCATAGTGGCTGCTGGGTTTTGGTTTTGCTTTGGTGTGATCATTTTAGTTCTCTGTTCTTCCCTTTTGAAATGAGAATGTTTAGTCTATGCTAGTATATTTTGGAAGCACATAACTTTTTGGTTTGTTTTTTAGGAGTGAGCTCATAGTTAAGAGATTGGATTTTTAAAGTATTGTAATTTTTTAAGCTATGGAGATTTTAAAAATTGGACTGTATTTTACATTATGAGAGAAGCATGAGACTTTGGGGACAAGGTGTGAAGCTGTGTTGTGATCCTTAGTTTTAACAGTCAACATGACATAGTTTAGACTCATTTGGGAAGAGTCTCAATGAGGAATTGTTTAGATCAAGTTGGCTTCTGGACATGTCTACAGGGAAGTGCCCATTGTGGGTGGCACCATCCCTTGGGTTTAGGTCCTGGACTCTGTTAAGTGTAGAGAGGGATACTGAGCACAGGTAAGCATGTATGTATTCATTCTCTCTGTTCTTGACTATGGGTATGACTAGCTGGCTCCTGTTTAGAAACCCCACCTCCCCCCCCCACCCCCCGTGCCACACTGTAGCTTGGAATTTTAAGTCAAATAAACCCTTTCTTCCTTAAAGATGCTCTGACCAGAGTATTTTTACCACCACAACAGAAATGCATCTAAAACATCATCTAAGTACATTATTCTTTACATTAGTTAGCATTGTTTTGGTTGAGACTGGGTTTCATCTATCCAAGGCTGGTCCTGAACTTGCTACATTGCAGAGGATGACCTTGAAGTCCTAATCTTCCTACCTCCATCTCCCGAGTGCTGACATTATAGGTATGTACTACCACATGGGGTTGTTGTTATGAGGCGGGGTCTTGCTATGGACCCCAGTTTCCTTTGAACTGTGTAGCTAACACTAGCACTCACTGTTTTTGTAATATTCCTACTTCACTCTCCAGAGTGCTGAGATATGGGCCTGAACCACCAACACCCATGAGAAAAGCTTTCAATTACTATTCTTTTGTTTTTGTTTTTTGTGTTTTTGAGACAGGGTTTCTCTGTGTAGCTTTGGAGCCTGTCCTCCAAGAACTCGCTCTGTAGACCAGACTGGCCTCAAACTCACAGAAATCCACCTGCCTCTGCCTCTGGAGTGATTGCTGTAATTAAAGGTGTGTGCCACCACCACCCAGCTCATCAATTACTATTCTTAAATAAAATGTGTCATTTGTGGTTTTCAGGAAAAAAAAAAGAACATTTATTAAAAATAGTTCATCATTGGAGGGGAGTAGAGGTTGGACTTGATCAAAGTACATGTATGAAATTCTCAAACAAAGATTAAATTAAGAGCACAATATAGTGATATACATCCATAATCCCAGCAACTGGAGAGCCTGACGAAACCAAAAGTGCCACCCTAGATCCAACCCTCAGTAACACACACTAAATTACCACAAGACCCAACACTTACACTTCTGGTTACACATATATGATAATAATAATAATAAAAAAAAGACATGTCCATGCAAACACTTGTGCACAAACGTTCATAGTAATAATCAGGAGCTCACTGAGGATTTAACACAAATGTCCTTCAGACATTGTGAGGCTACACATACATCAAGAAACAAACTGAGCCGGGCAGTGGTGGCGCACGCCTTTAATCCCAGCACTCGGTAGGCAGAGCCAGGCGGGATCTCTGTGAGTTCCAGGACAGGCTCCAAAACTACACAGAGAAACCCTGTCTCAAAAAAACAAAAAACAAAACAAAACAAACAAAACAAAACAAAACAAAACAAAACAAAACAAAAAAACCGAACTGCAGGAGCTTAAGACTTTGGTGAACCTGACAGCAAACTATGCCTCTTTCTGAGGGTCCCAATTTGCAATGAGATCCAGGCGACCCTTGTCCCACCACTGCATAATGTAAGATATGTCGGTGTAATCTGGGTCCTCAGATCGTTGTTTCTCATGCCCTGCATCAGGCTGAGAACAGAAAGGAGCCTGGGTACCTGAGAAATCCTGTCCTGGACTTGGCTCTTCTGGCAAGGGATTCATGGAAGTCAGAGGAGCATCGAGGTTCTGTTCTTCCTGCACAGTTTCTGTGGCCTGTAGGGTCACAGTGCTTGACACTTGGCTCCCAGAGACCCCAAAGGAATCCCTGGGAACGAATACCTGGGATTCCAGTGGGGCAGGTAGGGACCTCTGGTCATTACAGCAGGGTTCTGAGGAAGGGAAACAACTGGCTGTGGGAGTGGCTAGGTCGATGGTCTGCTGCTGAGCAGCTGGATTCGGTCCTTTATTTGTCCCATCTGATAAATTCGAGGACTCTTCTCTGTGCTCAGGATTTAGAAATCGTTGCCTCTGAAACCATGCCTGAGGAAAACAAGATATAAACATCATCAAACAAGTCGGTCTAGCTGTTGCAAAATTGTATCCCACAAGCATAGAAGTCACCATCTTCAGGGATGAAGGATGCTGAGGACACAAGGCTTTCTAAACACAGCAGGACTGATGCACATATGAACTCACAGAGGCTGTGGCAGCATGCACAGGGTCTGCATAGGCCTGTGCCAGATGGGGTCCCAAGCACTGAGAGGTGAAGTAGACACAAGTCCCCATCCCTAACCCAGAAGCTATCGCCAATTCATAACTGCTCACAAAATGAAAAATTAGTTTTCTTCAGCCAGAGTCTCACTGGGGGGTACAAACCACTTTTTTTTTTTTTTTTCGAGACAGGGTTTCTCTGTGTGGCTTTGGAGCCTGTCCTGGATCTCACTCTGTAGACCAGACTGGCCTCGAACTCACAGAGATCTGATCCGCCTGTCTCTGCCTCCTGAGTGCTGGGATTAAAGGCGTGCGCCACCACCGATGCCTGGTGCAAACCACTCCTGAGAGCAGGTGGTGGCCTACACAAAAGGAATTCAGTGGCATTTCTGTCTCAGGATATTTTGTCAGGGCAATTTTTTTAACCTTGAAAATACTTTGCGTATATATTATGGCTTCCAGTTTTATGTTTTTATGGGATTCGTGTGTGTGTGTGTGTGTGTGTGTGTGTGTGTGTCTGTGTGTCTGTGTGTCTGTGTGTGTGTGTGTCTGTCTGTCTCTTGTATTTTTTTCTTTGGGTCTTTCTTCTATTTGTTTGAGGATTGAGGTGGGAGGAGGGGAGGTGGAGAGGAACGAGGAGTTTGGGGGGGGAAGAACTCACCCTTTTCATGGGGCTGTTGTAACTAATTTACAAGAGTCACAAGATTGGGCCTATGGACATTCCTTCACAGACAGGTCAGGAAAACCTCACCCGAGACTCCAGCCACTCTTCCGCCGCCACCTCCAACCAGCTATATACAATTCCGCCCTAATTGCACATGGCCTCAGGCAGTGAGAGGCTCTGTGGCTTGTGGAAGGCTAACTGCAGCTACGGGGAGTTGTCTGCTCTGGGGTGAGACTTCCCAGGGAAACAATTGCTTTGGGGTCACCCAGGCTCTGTAAGTAAGTAAAAGCCATGGAACTCACCAGTTCCCCCAGACTGAACTGTGGTGAAATTGTACTTTGGTCTGTTGATGTCTTATTTGACATTTAAGGAAAGTTCACATGACACTAGCTCAGCTTCTCATATTCTGTAAGCTGTCAGGCTACTGGCAGAAGTCTGAATCATAGGGTATACATACATACATACATACACACATACACACGCATACACAAATGAATCCGTAACAACAAAGTAAAAGATTATATATTACTTCTACGTGCATGTGAGCTTTCATGTGCACGTGGTGTGGGTGTGTGCGCGCACAGGTATTAGTATGCTGGATTCATGGGCATAGAGAGGTCAGATATTGATGTCTACTTTTTCCTGTTTCACTCTACCTTTTTTTGTTTTGGTTTGGTTTTGGCTTCTTTTTTTGAGATAGGGTCTCTATACAGCCTTTAACTCACAGATCTACCTGCCTCTGTCTCCTGAGTGTTGAGATTAAAGGCGTGTGCCACCACACCCTGCATCATGGGGACAATTTTGACTATAAATTATCTTGATTGTCACTAAGAGGCTAGAGGAAGTAGGCATGGGTTCCACTGGTATACATTTGGTAGAGGCCAATTCTGCTGAAAAATATTCTACCATGCACAGAAACCTGTACCAGGCTTTTTTCTTTTGGGCCACCAACCAGCTCCCAAATCATGTCACAGAGACTTACTAGTTTTGAATGCCTGGCCTAGCTTAGGCTCCTTTCTGGCTAGCTCTTTTAACTTAGACTAACTTGTTTCTCTTTATCTACCTTTTGCCTCAGGGCTCTTTACTTTTCTTTCTGTGTATCTTCCTTCCACTGTTTCTAAGGTCTGCTGGTGGCTGCCTGGCTTCTTGCCCCAGGAATCTCCCTCTTCTCCCCTCTCTCCCTTGAGCCTAGATTTCTCCTATTTATTCTCTCTGCCTGCCAGCCCCACCAATCCTTTCTCCTGCCTAGCTATTGCCTGTTCAGCTCTTTATTGACCAATCAGGTGCCTTAGGCAGATAAGGTGAAACAGATGCAACACATCTTTACATAATTAAACAAATGCAGCATAACCAAAGTAACACATCTTTACACAGCTAAAGTAATATATTCTGCAGCATAAATAAATGTAACACATCTTTGCCTAGTTAGTATTCCATAACAGAAATTCTCAAAAGAAAGTTACCTGGCATCAACAACAACAAAAATGGGGGGGGGGAATGATTTAAATTACACATATTCCAGCTTCCTTGCCTATGATTCTATATGGATGTATTTCACTTTTGAACGTGATATTTGTTGCTGTGTGTTAACCACCCAGAACTTTGCCCTCTCTGTGGACACCCAAGATAGCCCAAGGGTTCAGTTATGTCTTTAGGGGTGGTATTACTTACAACAGTGACTCGGTACTGCTTACTTGAATCCAACTTACTTGAATTTTTGACTCCTTGATGCCTAGTTTTATAGCCATTTTTGTCCTGGTAGCACGGTCAGGGAGCCTGTTCTTCTTGAAGGCCTTACTTAGGAAGTCCACTTGAGCTCTTGTGAAGGACAATTGGTGAGGTCTGACTTCAGATGACAGGAACAAAAAGAGACTTTTCAGTCAGTTTCGTGTTCACAAGAGAACATGCTCACAGTTACTCTCTGAGTCTCCCCGGGGTGGGAGAAAAGAAGGCTTCTTCAGAAATCCAAGGCTTTGCTTGCTGCGAATCTGCCTGTTCCAGGCAACTGGGGGAATATTGCTTAGGTATTGTTTTGTTTTTTTGGGGGTGGGGGTGGGGAGGGGACATGGGACACATGATGGAGGGGCGGGGCTTAACTTTGTAGCTCTGGCTGGCCAGAAACTTGCTACATGGACCAGGCTGATGCTGAACTCACAGAGGCAGGAGTGCCAGGATTAAAGGTGTGAACCATCATGCCCCACAATTAATGTTTCCTTTGAAACTCTCGTGCCCAGAGCAAGCTGTAACAAGCTCTTCAATGGAGAAATCTTTAGGAGAATTAGATAACAGAGTCATTTCTACTCTCAGTGGGACCCCCGGAAATAGGTTTGTCCGGTGAATTCTTACCTTTAGGGTGGTCTTGCTCCAAGGTTTTCTGTTTCATTCTGTGGTTGCTAAACCAATTCTACATAGAAAGAGAAGCTGTGAGCAGGTTGTTTTCATTTCAGAGTCAGCAGTAGACGAGGAGACGAGATACCCCGCTCTGTCTCCACCGGCACGAGCACAAACAGTGGATCTCTTTGTTGTTTGCTTTGTTACTGGACTCAAAATGGAACCTAGTTTCTAATTTTTCCCAAGTGTTTTATTTTGGTAGTTTGGTACTTTTTCGAGACAGCATCTGAGAGTGCCTAGGCTGGCCTTGAAATCACTGTGTAGCAGGGTATGTGTTAGTCTGCTGTGCCTTTCCACTGTCAGCTATGGGACATGTGCACTCTCCAGGCACAGCTCGCTCTTTCTCTTTACCTTTCTTCTTCCTCTTGTCTGTCTGCCTCTCTCATGTTTCCACTCGGACACGACCTTTCACGCTTCTGCTCTCCCCTCCCCCAATAAACCTCTTGCACGAACTCTGTTGTGCCTGGTGTGTTTGCTTAGTGACATATCTTGGCAGGACCCACCAAAAGGTACCTACTTCACCCTTTCCTTTTATTCATCTTTTCAGTATGACCTTGAACTTCTGATCTTCTTCCTGCCTCCACTTTTCTTTTTTTTCCTTTTTTTTTGGGGGGGGGGGGAGAAATGGTTTATTTGGCTTATACTTCCGGATCATAGTTGGAGGAAGTCAGAACAAGAACTCAAGCAAGGCTGGAACCCTGGAGGCAGGAGCTGATGCAGAGGCCATGGAGTGGGAGCTGCTTACTGACTTGCTTCCCCTGGCTTGTTCAGCCTGTTTTCTTATAGAACCCAGGACCACCAGCCCAGGGATGGTACCACCCACCATGGGCTGGGCCCTCCCCCACTGATCACTAATTGAGAAAATGCCATAGAGCTGGATCTCGTGGCTGCCTCCACTTCTCAAGTGCTAGGATTACAAGCCACACTGATGCAGGGCTCAGTTTATGCAGTGCTGGGGATGACACTTGAGGCTTGGTGCATGCCAGGTAGGCACTCTACTAGCGGAACCACATTCTTAATACTTCTACAGAAGGCTGTTAATGACAACCCAGAAATTATGCCGGAAGGTTCTACCTTCTTCGCTAGGTCAATTTATCAGAATGTTTTCAGTAAGACACCATAAGCACAGCTGGAAACTGGAAATTCAAACACAGGCAGAGCCAGCCTTACCCCATGTTGTTATTTAGACTTAGCATCCTTACTGCTACTTCAAATACATGAAACCCTCTTGTCTAAAGCAGTCACCAGATATTCCCATAGGATGTACTTTTTATTGTTGCAATCTGAGTATACTGTATAATAATCAGTATAGATACATGAGATAAATATGCTACCTCTCTTAACATCATCTTGGACTAAGGCTGTACACCAAATCTGAAGCCATGCAGTTGACATAAAAACCAGAACTCGTATGATCAAAGTACATTATGTATATGTATGAAATTCTGAAAGAGTAAGAAAATGTTTGAGGCTGGAGAGATGGCTCAGTAGTTAACAGGGCTTGCTGCTCAATTATGAGGCCCAAAATTTGGATCCTAGCACCTATATTTGGTGGCTAATGAATGCTTGTAATCCCAGCTCCCAGGGATCCAATGCCCTCTTCTTGCCTCCGTGGGCACCCCCTACACACACATACACCTACACACCTACACACACACACACACACACACATCTTTTTAAAAATCTTAAACCCAAACTCAGTATTTTCCTTCAAAACATTTTTTTCTTGAATAATGTTACTATTCTCACCCAATATACGTACATTCTTTTCAAAAAGCTTTTTAAAGATTTATCTATGTATTTTATGTATATGAGTGCTGAATTTGCATGTATGCCTGCATGACAGAAGAGGGCACCAGATCCCACTGTAGATGGTTGTGAGCCACCATGTGGTTCCTGGGAATTGAACTCAAGACCTCTGAAAGAACAGTCAGTGCTCTTAACTGCTGAGCCATCTCTCCAGCCGAAGATTTTTAATTATATGTAATTATGTGTATTGGTATTTGTACCTGTATAAGTGCTCATGATGCCAAAAGAGAGTGTCTGCTCCTCTGGGGCTAGAGTTACAGGCTCCTGGGAACCAATTTGGGGTTTTCTTCAGGAGCAGTATCCTTTGTTAACTGCTGAGTCATCACTTTTTGCACCTAATTATATTCTTTTTGATAAGTGAAGACATTTAGTTTCATTTTCACGTAAGTAATTCTTATCAAAGTAATTGCATATGTGTATGAATTACATTTGGGATGTTGAAAAAAAAACCCAGTAGCTTGAGAATTGGTAATTTAGGGGTTGGGGTTATAGCTCGGTTGGTAGAATACTCACCTAGCATGCATAAGGCCCTGGGTTCAGTCCCCAGTACACAAAAAATAGGCATGGTAAGGCATGCCTATTATCTCAGCTCTGAGGAGGGCAAGGGAGGATGACCAGAAGTCCAAGGCCATTCTTATCAGCTACTTAAAAAGTTCAAGACCAGCCTGGACTACTTGAGTCCCAGTGTTAACACCAACCAACCACAAACACACACTCACAGGCTGGAGAGATGGCTCCACAGTTAACAGTGAGTACTGGTCTTTGCACAAAACCTGAGTTCAGTTCCCAGTACCCATGTCCTGCTGCTGAAAACTGCCTGTATCTCCAGCACCAGATCAGGTGCCACCTTCTGGCCTCTGCAGGCATTGCACTCAGGTGCACATAACCATATAGACACACATATACGTATAATTTAAAACAAACAACAAAATGAACTCAGAAGGCAGAGGCAGGTGGAGCTCTGTGAGTTCGAGGCCAGCCTGGTTTACAGAGCGAGTTCCAGGGCAGCCAAGGCTATACAAAGAAACCCTATCTTGAAACAATCCCCCTCCTGCCTCAAAAAATTAGGAGTGTGCATGAGTCCTTAGCCCACAGTTCCCTTGCAGTTACATATTAAGCCTTTATTCTGTAGAATGTAGTCTACTACTTTAGTATATCATTGTCATCCTGGTGAGCCAATTTCCTGTATTTGTTAACTCTTAAGACATTTCACTACATCAAAATACGATCTAACTGGGACAGCCTGAGCCAGTGTAGCTGTCTTCCTTTACCCTCAAACACATTACTGGTGGAGAAAGCAGGTTGTTTTTAATTCCAGTCTTAACTGGAAAAGCCTGCTCAGCGACGTCTTGACATTAGACGAGCACCTTTTTCTGAGCCCAGCCTTTCTCTTTCTGTTGATTCTGACAATAGAGATTGAATGTCTACCTGGATTAATTAATTAATGTCTTCAGAGATGGGCTCATCGTGCAGCCCGGGATGGCCTTCAGCTCCGTGCATAGTCAAAGCCAGCTCAGCCCTCAGCAGTCTCCCTGACTGCTGGGATTCCAGGCATCAACCATCACCTCTGGCTCTGGTTTTTTTTTTTTTTGGGGCCCCCCCCCCCCCCCACACACACACTTTTAAAGACAAGGCCTTCCTTTGTAGCCCATGCTAGTCTGGAACTCACTAGGTAGCCCCAAGTGACCTAGAACTCAGCAATGAGTTCACAACTCCTGCTCTAGCATCCCGAACACTGGTACCGCCATGTACCATCTTCTTGCTTGGCTTCCTACCTTTATTTTAGGTACTGGAACATCAATAGTCTTGGCCAGCTGGTTCAGGGTACCTGCATCAGGATACGGGTTGCGTTCATACCATTCCTGGAGGATATTCCTTTGGCTCTGGGTGAAATTCACTCTTTGTCGCAAGGATTCTTTTTGTGGTATACCTGATAAAGAAAAGAGAGTCGGGCCGGGCGGTGGTGGCGCACGCCTTTAATCCCAGCACTCGGGAGGCAGAGCCAGGCGGATCTCTGTGAGTTCGAGGCCAGCTTGGTCTCCAAAGTGAGTTCCAGGAAAGGCGCAAAGCTACATAGAGAAACCCTGTCTCGAAAAACCAAAACCAAAAAAGAGCGGCAAAGATTAAAAAAAAAAGAAAAGAGAGGTGGGGAGAAGTGCAAAGAAGTTAAAAAATCATAGTGTGAGCATGTGTCTTATACTGATGTGTCCCAGATTGAAAGCCAGTAGATTCACCCAGGTGTTGTGATGTCTGAATACATTTCTAGCTCTTGGAAGACACGAGGATATGATGTTAGAGGTCAGCCTGTGTTACACAGTAAGTTCCAGGCCCGCCTGGGATATATAGTGACACTTGGTCTCAAAACATCAGCAAAACCACTTTAGATCCCATTCTATGTTTTTACCTTAGGCGTATGGTGATGTCATGTTACATAGAACATAGACACACAGGAAGTGGTGCAGGATAGGAAGACAGGGGAAATTAAGGAGATACAGGAAGGACAATGAGGCTCTCACTCAGGTCTCTTACTGGTAGAGATGAGAATTTTGATACTAACAAATTCTATTCTGAAGACTGCCTAGATACGATAGTCCTTTTTAAAAGGGGTGGGGGGAGGCTTGCTTTTTATTTGTGTGTGGCACGTGAGTGAGTGTGCATGTGGATGTCTTTAGGGGTTAGAAGAGGGTTCAGGTCCCCTGGAACTAGAGTTATAGGCCATTGTGAGCCACCCCATGTGCGTGCTAGAAACTGAACTCAGGTCTTCTTCAAGAGCAGCAAGTTCTTTTAACTGTGGAACCATATCTCCAGCTCCCAAATTCCTTTTACGTAGAACTACTTCAAATAAGAATATTAATGTAATGTTATGCTTAGAGCCTAAGCTTGTGTGACCTTCAAGTATGGTCTTGTCCTTCTCTAGCTGTAAGCCCACATTTTCTGGGAATTTTGTAAACAAGACTATAAACTTTTCACAGAAAAAAAAAAAAGGAACTCCTTTGTGTTATAGTAGAAGGGGTTTCTTCAACCCTTTCAGTGTATGGTTTTTATCTCATCAGCCTATTGGCCTGTAATCCTACTGAGTATACTCTAGGAACCAGGCTATGATCTCATTTAGAAAAAAAACAAAAAAAAAAAGCCAGGCGGTAGTGGTACACGCCTTTAATCCTAGCACCCGGGAGGCACGGGCAGGCAGATATTTTCAAGTTCAAGGCCAGCCTGGTTTATGGAGCAAGATCCAAGACAGGCTACTGCTGTGGAATGTTCTGTATGGCAAATGTGTTGCTAATAAAGCACTGATTGGCCAGTGGCTAGGCAGGAAGTAGGCGGGACTAACAGAGAGAATTAAAAAAGAGCAGGAAGGCAGCAACTGCCAGGACAAGCAACTGCCAGCCTGCCAACCGCCGCCAGGACAAGGAGCATGTAAAGATGCCGGTAAGCCACGAGTCATGTGGCAAAGTATAGATTCATAGAAATGAAGTAAATTAAGATATAAGGACAGTTAGCAAGAAGCCTGCCACGGCCATACAGTTTATAAGCAATAGAAGTCTCTGTGTTTCCTTGGTTGGGTCTGAGCGGCTGTGGGACTGGCAGGTGAAAGAGATTTATCCTGACTGTGGGCCAGGCAGGAAAACTCAAGCTACAGGCTACAAAGTTACACAGAGAAACCCTGTCTTGGAAAAAAAAAATGTGGAAAATGGGGTGATTGAGGGAATCACTTGGAAACCCTATGAAAAATGTAACTTCAGAAGCCACCAAGATATATATAGCTATTGTTAAGATATTTGAGGGCTGTGGGATGGCTTGGTAGGTAAAGGTGCTTGCTACCAAACCTGATGACCTGAGTTCAAGCCCGGGACTGAGCTGATGCCTGTGAATTTTCTTCTGACTTCCATGTATGTGCCCTTCCAACACACACACACACACACACACACACACACACCCCTAAACATAATCAAGAAAAGGACTTAGAGACAGGCAAGGTGACACATGCCTTTAATCCCGTACTCGGGAGGCAGAGGTAAGAGATTCTCTCTCAGTTCAAGGCCAGCCTAGTAGTCTACAGAGAGTTCCAGAACAGGCAAGGCTGCACAGAGAAACCCAATCTCGAAAAATCAAAAGACAAGGATTTAGAAAGCACACAACATTACAAAGAAATCACAAATGAACAATAGGCAGGAGGAAAATTAATGAAAAGCAAGAAGTGATACTAATGAAACATGAACATAAAATATATACAATTAAGTAGCGAACCTATTAAGTGGTGTGTGCACCTCCCACCACCCCCCTTACTACAAGTGACAAGTTTGAAACTTAAGCAACGAGATGAAATAAACACACCCAAGTTTAGGTAAGTAGGAGATAAACGTAGTGGGCTCCCGGCGGCTGCTATCTTCATGTAACATTCATTTCCTCCCAACCCGAACGATGGGTCACTAGAAAACCTTCCTAACCAACCACCTTTGCACTTTCCATTTCTAAACAGAACGTGGCTGGCCTAATCTGAAAACACCGGTGAGCACTTACCGATAGAGCGGCTGGATGCGGCCATGTTCCTAAAAAGACCTAGACTGCAGTGTGATCGGAAAGGAGCTGAGGCAGTTTAAGAAGGGTTGACCCCGCCCCCTTTTGTAGGCCCTTAGGGGAGAAATTTGAAGCAATGGCATCTCTAATAAAGTGTCTTTACTTCTGTAATATCTAGATGGTCTGAGTTAAAGTTCATGGATATGTTTAGAGGAGACATTTTATCGTTGTGTTAAAAAAAATTTTTTTTTAGTTATTTTTAAAAGTGAGAGCTATAACTACATATGTAACAATAAAACAAGCAAACAAAAACCCCAGTCTTCGGAGAGGGCATTTTGTAGCTTCAGTTGGTTTATCTAAGCATGGACATTCTGTAAAGGTGATATCCTGGATCATCTTAGTGTGCTAGATACTCAGTGATAAGCCTTTCTTAGCAGCAAAGCTTGCACTTGTAACCCCACCCCTTGGGAGGAAGAGGCAGGAGGATCACTGAGAGTTCCAGGTCAGCCGAGGCTACACCAAGTGAGACCCTGTCTGTTCCAGTGTGGCTTGCCTTTCCCCTCCAAATTCACTGTCTTGGAAACTGCTCTGGTCAGGTGGGCAACACACCTAATTGAGCTAACTCAGCATCACAATATAGGGATAGGCAGGTGTGTGGTTATGGTAATGAAGCCATTGCAAGTGAGGACCGAAAGACACGCTGGTGGAATCTCAGCTGTTGTTCGCTCGTGCCCTACCCCAGCTGTAAGTGATCTCGGGAGACCCTGGAGTGTAGAGGAAGTGGCTGGCTAGCTGAGAAGAGGCAGATTCCACGAGGTCATCCTCCATGCTGGGGTGGGACTTTGCCGTGATGCAGCAGTTTTGTGGGGGGAGGGGACACTCACATTATTTCAGCCATGCTCTGAAAGTGTTTGCTGGCTCACCAAATCTCTGGTGGAATGGTTACGTTGGCCTGATAGTGATGCCCTTCTGGGGTAAAGAGACATTGGTTTTTGTCTCCCCAGGAAAAGTTAATGAATCACTGTCTTCAAAGCAGAAACACAAAACACAACACCCCCCCAAACCCAAATAGAGCATGGCTTCGACTTCCACAAGGAAACAGACTCTGATTCCCCATCTGCCTGTGTTCCAGCTGCCTTTCCCAAGGGCCTGCCATACAGACTTCATTCTTGCCTAGTAACCCCCTGGATCTTACTGGAATATTCTGTATTGTCAAGATCTGAGTGTTTATGGTGCTTCCATCATCTGTTAAAACTCTCTAAGGTGCCGGGCGGTGGTGGCACACGCCTTTAATCCCAGCACTCAGAAGGCAGAAGCAGGAGGATCTCTGTGAGTTCAAGGCCAGCCTGATCTACAGAGCGAGTTCCAGACAGGCTCCAAAGCTAAAGAGAAACCCTGTCTCAAAAAACAAAACAAAACAAAAAAAACAAACAAAACCCAACAAAGCAAAACAAAAAACTGGGGCTGGAGAGAAGGCTCAGTGGTAAAGAGCACTGACTGCTTTACCAGAGGACCTGGGTTCAATTCCCAGCACCCACATGGCAGCTCACCGCTGTCTGTAACTCCAGTTCCAAGGAATCTGAGACCCTCACATAGACATACATGCAAGCAAAACACCAGTGCACATGAAATAAAAATGAGTAAACAATAAATAAAATAAAAAAAACTTTCTAAGACAATCATAACAGGAATGAGACTCTTGAGAGGTGATTTTGATCATGGACACACAGCTTCCCTTGAAAGGGAAAAATCAGTAGCCATCTTGAGAAAAACTTCCCCCTCCCCTCCTCCAAAGGTATTTGCTGACCAGCAGCAGTTTTAGAAGTGATCAGAAGTTGAATTTAGCCCAGCGGTGGTGGCGCATGCCTTTAATCCCAGCACTCGGGAGGCAGAGCCAGGTGGATCTCTGTGAGTTCGAGGCCAGCCTGGTCTACAGAGCGAGATCCAGGAAAGGCGCAAAGCTACACAGAGAAACCCTGTCTCGAAAAACCAAAAAAAAAAAAAAAAGTTGAACTTAAGGCTAGGACAATAAATCTATGTATCCTGGACTTGGAAAAACAAGATATGGGGAGTAATGGACTCAACTGACCAGGAGTTGACCTTGGAGGAGAGTAGGACTGGAACAATAAATCTGAATGTATATATCCTGGGTTCAACAAAAGCAAGACATAGGGAGTAAAAAATTTATGTCTCTAAGATACCCTGAATCCTGTTAGCCATCAGCAACCTCATGCTTATAGTTCAGCCAGTAACTTCACTTCAAAGAACTGCCTCATCCTTTAGCCCAATCCCAAACTGCATGTAAACTTTTCCTATATAAACCCCTTAAAGTGAGTGCTCAGGGCCGTTCTCCTCCAGCCGCTGTGCTGTGTCGGATGTTGGATGGGGACCAAGCTTGCTTGTTTTGTTAATAAAAACCTCTGTGTGCTTGCACCGGATAATGGCTCTGTGGTGGTCTTGCTTGGGGGTCTTGCCACCTGGGCACAGCTTGTCCTGGATCCCCCTGTTTCCCCCAGACCCTAATCCGAGGGATTTCTAACCGGCCGGTAAGTTTCTATGTGCCTTTGTTTGTCTTTGTCTCTGCGTGACTCTGTATGTTCATTTTCTGAGGCGCTAAGGTCTGTGATGAGATCCGGTAACGCACATTGCCTGTGACAGGCAGTCAGAAGGCGTGTTGGTGAGCCGGGATCACGGGGGTCTCAATGTTTAACGGGATGAGGAACCCCCGGTGTGTTTAACTGAGGACTGAGAGCCTCAAGTCTGGACGGTTTTTGGTGTGATTGAGCCTGGAGGGTCGCTCCCCCCAGAGCACAGCAAAGTTTGTTTTGGTGTGCCCTTGGTCTTGTGTGTAGCCTGTTAATTGTTCTTATGGTTGACTAAGACGGATGCTATGGGACAGTCCCCCTTTTCTCTCCTAGACGCTTGCCCAGCATTCTAGAAGGACTGCGAGCCACTGCTCACAACGGAATGACTGATTCACAGGGGGAGCTTTGTCACCTTTTGCAGTGCAGAATGGACCTCTAACAATGTTTGCTTAGCCTCCGGAGGGAACCCGGTGCTGGAGGAAGAGCTGCTCCCCATGGTTCCTGCAGACTTAGCCCTAGGGGGAGAGCTGGCTAGAAAGGGCTGCGAAGGGTGCAGTATGCAGAGGCAGAGAAGAAAAAAAAAGAGAGAGAGAGAGAGAGAGAGAGGTAAAAACAAAACCTCCTGATCCCGGTAGAGTGGTTCTTAGTCTATGTAAATGTTACTCGTTTCTGACTGCTAGCTTTCCTTATTGCTATCAGACCTGCAGCACTGATGGGCGGGGTAAGCTCATCAGCCGGGCCACCTGCTGAGTGCTCGTCCCTCCCTCGCCCCTAGGGAGATCTGAGACTGGAGCCTCCAATAGCCCTAACCAGGCTCTCCCCGAGCTGGGAGGTGAGTTCCCGGAGAGCAGGGCTCCACACGTGGGCTGACCGGGCAGGAGGGCCCTGAGTGGGCAGATGCCTCCCTCGTGGGAGCTTGGAGCAGGACAAGCAGGGATGGTGTTAGGCTGCAGGAAAGGCTGGGGTGGCTCTCAGAGAGGGTAGAAATGTACACTCTCTACAGGCAGGCAGAGACGGGGGAGATGGGGTGGGGTGGGGTGGGGTGGGGAGTTTACTGCCTACACACTTTGAATCTGAATCCCCCTCCCTTCCTTCCTAAGCCAAGTTCCTCTTTAGCTTCCCATTTTAACCCTTCTCTGTCCTGGAAATACTTAAAAAATGTTAAAGATATATTAGGTTTAAAAAATATGCTTTTGTTTCCACAGTGAAAAAAATATAATACATGGATTTTGGTCATTTGAGTTCAATGGGTTACAAATATTCGACATCATTTAAGAAAATTGGTTACAAATTATTATTGGGTAAAATAAGAAAAAAACCTGTATAAAATTCCAAGTAGAGGATAACGAATTAAATTAAAAAATTTTAGAATATAATGTTTTTATAAGAATATAAAGGCCTGAGATATGAGGATAAAAGGTTTAATAAATAAATGATATTTTGGATCTGAGAAAGTAGTTTGAGGTATAAAAATGTGGAACTTTCAGTACTTTAAAGTTCAAGTAAGTTGTGGGGTTTGAACATAAGTAAAGTTGGTTTGTTTTTTTTTGTTTTTTTTTTTTTTTGGTTTCTCTATGTAGCTTTGCACCTTTACTGGAACTCGTTTTGTAGACCAGGCTGGCCCTGTGAGTTCTGCCTGCCTCTGCCTCCCGAGTGCTGGGGTTAAAGGTGTGCGCCACCACCGCCCGGCATAAGTAAAGTTTTTGTGGGGTCTAAGATGTAAAGGTTTTAGGTATGGGAATGTAAATGAAAGAATGTTTCGGAAAGAAGGAAAGTATGTGAAATGCAAGTTATTGGAATGTGTAAAAGCAAGTTATAAAGGTCTGAGGATAAAAAGGCTTAAGTAATAATAAAAGAAAGTGACTATAAAAGATAAAACATGGCCGGGCAGTGGTGGCGCACGCCTTTAATCCCAGCACTCGGGAGGCAGAGGCAGGCGGATCTCTGGGAGTTCGAGGCCAGCCTGGTCTACCGAGTGAGTTCCAGGAAAGGCGCAAAGCTACACAGAGAAACCCTGTCTCGAAAAACCAAAAGAAAAAAAAAAAAGATAAAACATGTTTCAGATTTCTTTCTCTTGCTATTCTGCTGTTACACTGAGACTCCAAAGGTTCATAGTTTTAAAAATGTCTGTCTACTCTGTAGGTATGAATGAAAATGTGGCCACATGTATGTTTGGTTTTGAATGTCTGAGTTTACATGTTCTCTGTGTTAAGGAATACAAGTTAATGCTAGTCATTTGGCTGTCCAGATACTAATTTAAAGCATAAACTGTTAAACCTTATTTAATTATAAGCTATTAAAAATAAATAAAACAGAACCTGGAAGGTACATTTGACTAATATATCTACAGGATAACAAATTGGCCTGGTTATTGTTACCAAACTTAGAGATGTTTTCAAGATTAGGCCTAGATTTGTTTGGCTCAGATATATTTAATAGACAATGGTCCTCAAACCCGCCAAAGATCTGATGACTATGGCATTTACATTATAATTTGATATAAATTGATAAAAAGCTTACTCTAGCAAACAGAGACTCCCAGCTCCTAGCAATGACTCCCAAGGTCTCCGAAGAAGATAGAGAACAAGGACAAGAAGACGCCACCTGAATTTTGTTCAACACCGACCACTGGGCAAGATGCCCCAACTCAACCCCTGCTGCTGGGGATCCGGCCCAGAATGGAGACACTGACAAGATAAGGTCAGTCTTTACCAAATTGCTCCTCCACGGGGAGAATTTCACGTTATGGGCTCGGCAGCCAAGACTGATGCTGTCCTGACACCTGTCCTGCCGACATATGAAGACTACAGGAGCCTGAGATGATGGCAGTCAGGGCAATGGATACTCTCTGTCATTTTTTAATAGATTTGGAAGTCCACACTCAGGTAAAATGTATCCTTCTCAGATCTCTGATGGCATTGACGATTGGGCTCACTATAGCTTTGCCAGCTTAGCAACATCAGGCAACCAGAGTCTTCCACAAGGTTGCAGTCACCTTATTAACTCATTGATCAATGCATTAGTTAATTAAAGTCCACATTGTCATTGCATTAAAACTTAATAAGTTCAGAATTTAACATTAATAGAGTTTTGACAAGCTGATAGAGCAATGACTGCTTACTGTTTGGATTATGAGCTCAAGATTTTGGATTTCTTTTGGTTATCTTCTGGATATAGATTTGTAGACAGATACCTGTTACCTGCTTTTTCTCCAATATGTATTTCACTATTGATTGATAACCCTAATATATTTACTGAGGCTAAGGGCCTAAAAATTCCAGATAAGTTAACTTTTGTCTCTAGTCTATATCTGTTTCAGTGGGCTTCAATTTGGCTGGCAGACACATCCAAGCATCGGCTACTGACTTCAGCCTGTGACATATGGACTTGCTGAAAGCTGATAGGAACCAATGCAGCCAATATAAATGCTGTGTCTTCAGTTGGTCAATGAACCAGATGCACCTAAATCCCTTCCTTGTTTTTGACTAACATTCTGACTTTCTAGGGCCCTGAAAACGACGTCCCAACATCAGCAGGAAGTAATTACAGAAGCGAAAACATTGTCCTTATTCCTGGAATGTTAGATCAAAGAAAATTTTCTATCATAGGGAACCTGAGATAAAATAATAACTAGTCCCTATTCTCATTTCCAAGTTCCTTCAGGATAAGGAACTCTGTCAGCTATCACAGGGCTTTTGGCCCTTCTATTTCTGGTAATTACTGCTGGCTCTTATGTCATTGATGCCTTAATTAAATAATAATTCCTGTTTGGATGCCACTAAACTGATGATGCTAGAATCCCTCACTTCGTTTTCTGAGGTCATGTTACAGAATAGGCTAGAGCTAGACCTCCAGTTCTTACGGCATGGGGGACTATGTGCAGCCCTGGGAGAAAAATGATGTTTTTATGTAGATCACTCTGGGCTGGTTAAGGACTCTATGACCAAAGTATGAGAAGGCCTCAACAAGCTGTTGCAAATCATCAAGGAAAGGTTGGGGACCATCCAATTAATGGTGCAAAGGACTCAAACTTAATATGAGATCCTTGACCAAGATATAAAAATGTCTGACTCAAGGCAGACATTTGCAAACTAGGTATTGACAACCCATGATTGGGTGTCCTCCAGTTACTAGGAGAGGAGGGAATGAAAGGGAAAAATCAGTAGCCATCTTGAGAGACACTTCCCCCATCCCCTCCTCCAAAGGTATTTGCTGACCAGCAGCAGTTTTAGAAGTGATCAGAAGTTGAACTTAAGGCTGGGACAATAAATCTATGTATCCTGGACTTGGAAAAACAAGATATGGGGAGTAATGGACTCAACTGACCAGGAGTTGACCTTAGAGGAGAGTAGGACTGGAACAATAAATCTGAATGTATATATCCTGGGTTCAACAAAAGCAAGACATAGGGAGTAAAAAATTTATGTCTCTGTAGATACCCTGAATCCTGTTAGCCATCAGTAACCTTATGCTTATAGTTCAGCCAGTAACTTCAAAGAACTGCCTCACCCTTAGCCCCCTCTTCCAATCCCAAGCTGCATGTAAACCTTTCCTATATAAACCCCTTAAAGTGAGTGCTCAGGGCCATTCTCCTCCACCTGCTGTGCTGTGTTGAATGTTGAATGGTGGACCAAACTTGCTTGTTAATAAAAACCTCTGTGTGCTTGCACTGGATAATGGCTCTGTGGTGGTCTTGCTTGGGGGTCTTGTGACCTGGGCACAACACTCTCATGAATGTGACTAGTGCCATCTCGTGGAATACAGCTCCAAGCCATGATGGCAGCTTCCAGAGGAGGAGTTATTTTCAGAGACCTCTGGATGCAGGATCTGTTTTTGTGCTTTCAGAAAAGACATTTATTTATTTAGAGACAGGGTTTCTCTGTGCAGGCCTGGCTATGCAGGAACTCACTCTGTAGACCAGGTTGGTCTTGAACTCACAGAGATCTGCTTGCCTCTGCCTCCTGAGTGTGTGTGCCAACACTGCCCAGCTAGAAATGAATTTTAGAGCAAGCCAAGAATGAAGCAAAGCAGGTTTATGAATAATATAAAGAAAAGGAGAGAAGTGGGGATGGTCAAGTGCCAGATTCTCTAAGGAAGAGCTGAGCAGTGGTGGTGCACGCCTTTAATCCCAGCACTTGTGAGGCAGAGGCAGGCAGGTCTCTGTGAGTTCGAGGCCAGCCTGGTTTACAAAGCGAGTTCTGGGACAACCAGAGCTGTTACACAGAGAAACCCTGTTGTTCAAATCTTAGATGGTCTTTTAATAAAAAACCCAAAGCCAGATATCAGGGTGAAAGCTGAAAGATTGGAGAAGCAGAACAGCCAGCCACTGGTTCTTACCTCTGTGAAATCCTCAGCCTACACAGAGTGAGTTCCTGTTTCCTCACGCCTTATATACCTTTCTCTGTCCTGCCATATTACTTCCTGGGATTACATGCATGTATGCTTCCCAAACAAAGGCATGAGATCTCAAGTGCTGGGATTAAAGGCATGTGCCACCCCTGCCCGGCTTCTATGTCTAATGTAGTGGCTGGCTCTGTTTTCTGATCCTCAGGCAAGTTTATTAGGGTACACAATATATCACCACATAACCCTGTCTTGAAAAACCAAAAAAAAAATTAATAAATAAAGATTCTCTAAGGAAGAGTTGCAATTAAATCTTTCCAATGGGGGTGTATATTGTAAGAAACCACAGTCTTTCTATCATGTCTCAGTACCCTTATGAAAGAGACAAGACTGAAGGGAAAAGAGACAATCTTAGAGAGGAGATGAGGGAAGATGGAGCAGAGATGGGCGGGAGAAGGGACAGAAAGACCAGAAGGTAGAGACCCCTTCCTACCTTTGGTTAAGCAAAGGCTAGCAGGCTAAGGAGAACTTTCTACTGGGGAAAAGTGACCACAGGATCTCCTTGTATATTCCTGGCTGGCCTGGAAGTTGCTATGCAGACCAGGCTGGCTTTGAATTTTCAGTGATCTTCCTGCCTTTTGATGATTAGAATTCCAATAGTGCCCAGCTAAAGAAGAGGGCTTTTTATGAAGGGAGAACTCAATACGAAGAGTCTGTCTGGAATTCCCACTCTCCGGCACTGTGAGAAATCATTTCTGTTTATAAGGCACTCTAGCCTCATATGCTAGCACTCCAGAGGCAGAGGCAGGCAGATCTCTGGAAGTCTGAGGCCAGCCAGCTCTACATAATGAGTCCCAGGTCAGCCAAGGCTTCATAGTGAGAACCCGTCTCAGACAAACAAAGGTCATGCACAGAACTGTCTGCAAGGAAGGGCTGACTGATTAGAACATCCCTGACTGTGGAGAGGTTAGAACGTTGCCAGTCTGATGCCTGACTATAAATGATGTTGATTGCCTGTAGCCTCCTTCATAACTTGCCCCCTACCCCAAACTTCTTCAGCATAGGTACTGGGCTGGGCATACTTCTGTGTATGACCTCATAGTAAGTCCTTTTGAAATGTACGGTAGACACTTCCTTCCTTTCTAACAGTATTAAAGGTGTCATTTGTAACAAAGTTAAAAGCTAGCTTTAACTTTTAGCAAACAAGTTAGTTAAAATTTAGCTGCTACCAACTTAAAAGCTAAGAATGCCTTCCCATAAGATCCGATACCTGTAACAGATATTTCTGATTTGCTGTAATCCATGGCCTTAGGGTTTCTACTGCTGTGAAGAGACACCATGACCATGGCAACTCTTATAAAGGAAATCATATAATTGGGGTTGGCTTACAGTTCAGTCCATTGTTACTACGTTGAGAAGCATGATGGGACACAGGCAGACTTGGTGCTGGAGAAGGAGCTGAGAATTCTACATCCGGATCAGCAGGCAGCAGGGAGAGCAAGCCACTGGGCCTGGCTTGAGTATCTGAGACCTCAAAGCCCGTCCCCAGTGACATACTTCCTCCAACACCACCACACCTGCTCCAACAAGGCCAGATCTCATAATAGTGATGCTCTCTATGCGCTTGTGGCAGCCATTTTCTTTCAACCCCCCTAAACGCCCTGATGGTTCTAACACTATTTGAAATATTTGAAAAAGTATTTTGATTTATGACTCTCTTTGTTCTATTACTATAACAATGTCATGAAATTGTCACCATGTTGGAATGTAAAATTTGGAGGAAACTAAATCTGTGTTCCTGGGTCAGTGTCACTCATATTTGGCTTTAGAATAAAGTATCTCACCCCACTGAGGTGAGAGCTGTGTTTTATGTTAACAGTGGTTTGTTGGGGCTGGAGGGATGGTTCAGTGGTCAAGAGCACTGGCTGCTCATACAGAGACAATCCTGGTTCCATTCATGACACCCACATGGTGGTTCATGACTGCCTGTAGCTTCTTCAGTTCCAAAGGATTCTACACCCTTTGCTGGCACCAGGCACACACACAGTACACAGACATACGCTCAGGCAAAACATTCATACATACAGATAAAATAAAAATAAAATCAATCATAAAAAGCATAAATACGCTGTTACAGCAGCTTGTGGTGGTTAGTTAGTGTTCACTACTGTCCTGCTTAGATTTTATTGTCATCTTGGCACAAACCCAGAGTTACCTGGGATGAGGAACCTCAACTCAGGTATTGCCTTTATCCTGTTGACCTGTGACCAGTCTGTGAGGGATTGTCCTGACTGATGAAGTGGCACTGGGCAGTCCTAGCCCCAGGCAGTGTTAAGTCTCAAACCCTGGGACAAAAGGCAGAGGTGCCTACTTAACATATCAAAGTAGACCTAGCTGCCAGGTTCTCCCAGCATCCCTCAGTCCCTACCTATTACAGGGTCCTCCTGGCTGGCATACCTTGCCCCTACCCCAAACTTCTTCAGCATAGGTACTGGGCTGGGCTTCCCTCCCCCAACTGCCCTTCCCTATATAATCCAACCATTTTGATTACCCCACTCTCTTTTGGGCCCCCTGGCTGTACCTGGTCCCCCTCCCTGCCTTCTCCCTTCCCCTCCCAGCTCTCCTCACATAGCTCAGGATCATGTCCACTCTGGATTCTCCCAGATGTCCCTGCCTCTGGCTACATTTCCCCACATATCTATAATAAACTTACTCCTCCACCATACCTAGGACTGTACCGAGAATTATAATTGGTCTTAATGATAAAAACCTGGAGCCAAATATCAGGGCAAATGCTGAAAGATCAGAAAGACAAAGGAGCAAGCCACAGCCACCTCTTTCCTCTCCAATTCCTCAGCCCAAAAAGGGGGCGAGCCCCTGTCTCCACCCTGCCTTATCACTTCCTCTTTCTGCTCAGCCATATCACTTCCTGTTTCCTCCTCCCAAGTCCTGGGATTAAAGGTGTGTGCCACCACTGCCTGGCTTCTATGGTTAACTAGTGGCTAGCTCTGCCCTCTGATCTCCAGAGAAGCTTTATTTGTTAGAGCACAAACAAAATATCACCACATAGGACCAATCCTTTTCTTTTTCTTTTTTTTCTTTTTTTCCCCGTCAGACGGGTGGTCTGGGCTGTATGTAACAGTTACTGAGCAGGAGCCAGTGAGCAGGCCAGTGAGCAGCGTTCCTACATGGTTTCTGCCCATGCTTCCCTCAGTGATGGACACGACTTGGAAGTGTAAACTGAAATGAACAGTTTTCTCTCCTTCGTTGCTTTTTGTCCTGGTGTTTATCACAGCACCAGAAAAGCAGACTAGAACCAACCATCGTCGGTCTGCCAGAACTTAGAATCACTGGGAGACGGGCATCTGGCCATGCCTGTGCTGTGTTATTCTGCTTACGTTACTGGATGTGGGGAGGCCCACTTTACTTGTGGCAGGACCGTTCCTAGGGCAGGGCATCCTAAACTGTTGACTAGCAAGCAAGCACTCACTTCTCTCTGCACCCTGACTTTGAATGTGGCAGGATGATGCTCTCTTTCAAGTCCCTGTCACTGTGACTGCCCTGCCTTGACTTCCCCACTGAGTTAGTTTGGTTAGGGCATTTTATCGAAGCTGAGACTAGGACACAGTGCGAGTGAAACACCCTTATATATACATATGTGTATATGTTCTCTATATTGTTAGCCATGAAAACCAGGTGTGGCAGCCTAATCCCACAATCCCAGTTCTCAGAAGGTGGAGATAGCAAGATCAGAAAAGTTCAAGGTCATTCTGACTATATATATATATATATATACACACACACACACACACACACACACACACACACACACACACACACACACACACACGTGAAGAATGGTCTGAGTTCAAGTTGGCCTGGAGACTGCTTGGGAGGGATTTCTTTCCCTCTTAATTATGTTGATTGAGGTGGAAAGACTTAGCCTGAAAGTGGGCAGCATCTTTCCCTGGCTTGGGGCCCTGGGCTGTGCAAGAGTGGAAAAAGCTAGGTGAGTACTTAGCATGCATGCATTTATTCTCTCTCTGCCCTTGGGCGATATGCCTACCCGCCTTGTGTTCTTGCCTTGACTTCCCAGCAATGGTGACCATAGCCTGGAACTGTAAGCCATCAAACCCTTTCTCCCTTAAGTTGCTTTTAGTCGGGGAATTTTACCACAGCAACAAAAACAAGACTAGGACCGATCTACAACACCCGTGCTCAGAGAAAGAAAAAAAAAAAAAAAAAGATACACGCGTTTGAGCATACGCACGTGTATGGTTCACTAGTTCCCTTTGACACTGTTGATTTCGCTTCTTCACCTGAACCCTGACTGACACACACATTTGGATATGGTTTTATAAGAAAAGTGTCTGGGTGGCGGAGCGAGCGAGCGGGGACCCTGCGGCTCGGGAGCGCCGCCTCCGCTGTGTGCTCGCCGGTAGCCTTCGCGGCCGGGGTGCTCCGGGGATGCAGTGGGGCCGCGGCGGGCAGGACCGAGCGGCGGTCCGGCTCCGGCCCGGCTCCACGAATGGTCACCCCCGCGCGGGAGGCACCACCAGCGATCTCTCTCCCGGGACGGCGGCGGGGTTCACCTGTCACGCCCGCACTCTGCCCGGCTGGTCTCCCCGGCGCCGCGGACTTGCTCAGGGCCATGCCCGGATATAATTGGTGATTACAGCTGCCTTCTATAAGTTAATTCTCTTCAACTCCTTGCAGTTTTAAAAGAAAATGCCTGGTGTCATACTTAGTGAAAGTAATGGGCTTTCAAGAGGTAGGTAGTCCATCGAAGAAAAACAGACTTTCTTTGAAGTGTTTTTTTTTTTTTTTTTTTTTCCAGAAAAAGGAAACTAAAAGAGCTTTAGATTTCACCGATTCTCAAGAAAATGAAGAAAAAGCTTCTGAATGTAGAGGATCTGAGATTAGCAAGTTGTTCCTGCGGCACAGTCCTCACCAATAAACTGTGAGAAGAGAGAAAACCTGTTACCATTTGTGGGACTGAATAATCTTGGCAACACTTGGTATCTGAATAGTATTCTTCAGGCGTTCTACTTTTGTCCTGGTTTTAAGTCCGGAGGGAAGCACTTATTTAACATTATTTGAAGGAAGAAAGAAGCTCTGAAGGATGATTCTAATCAGAAAGATAAGGGAAGCTGCAAAGAAGATCCTTTGGCAAGTTATGAGCTTATATGCAGTTTACAGTCCTTAATAATTTCAGCTGAACACCTTCAGGCTAGTTTTCTCTTAAATCCAGAGAAATATACAGATGAACTTGCTACACAGCCAATGCGACTGCTTAACACACTCAGGGAACTCAACCCCTGTATGAAGGATATCTACAGCATGATTCACAGGAAGTGCTACAGTGTATTCTGGGAAAAGTTCAAGAAACATGTCAACTCCTAAAAAAAGAAGTGAAAAACTTGGCTGGATTATCTATAAGGTAGAAGAAAAATCTCATCAGAAAGAGATGAGTGGAGTTAACAGCACACGGAGCTGGACAGTATGAGGAATTCAGAGGACTTTAAAGAAAAACTCCCAAAAGGAAACTGGAAAAGAAAAAGGGACAGTGAGTCTGGTAACCTGAAGAAAAAAGTTAAATCATCCAAGGAACCCCAGCCATTGGAAGAGAACCAGAGACAAACTAGATCAAAAGGAAAAGCTACAGGTGACACAGTAGAGATTTCTCCTAAAACCATCCCCAAGTGTGTTTCTGAAAATGTGAGTGCAAGACCCTCTCAAAAGAAATCAAAAGTTCAAATCAATTGGCTAACGTCCTCCACTAAGCAGCCCAGCATTCTTTCTAAGGTCTGTAGTCTGGGAAAAATAACAACAAACCAGCGATCCAAAGGACAGCCTGAAAGAGAATGAATACGACCTGGAAGAGGACGAGGATGACCTGGAAGAGGACTTAGGGAAGAACGAAAGTGAGAAGACAGTTAATGGGGGTGTACTGGAATCTCCAGGAAGCAGTGTTAAACCTGTGAATGTTAGTAAACCTAAGCGCAGTACTGGTTGGTTTTGAATGCGTAGAGAAATTATGTCAAGGTCAGCTAGTATTAAGGACTCGCTGTTTGGAATGTGAAAGCGTAACAGAAAGAAGAGAAGAAGATTTTCAGGATATTAGTGTCCCGGTACAAGAAGATGAGCTTTCTAAAGTTGAGGAGAGCTCTGAAAGTAAGTGGGAGCCGGTGTGGACCATGGACTAGTTTTCTCCAGAAGAGTGTAGTATCCTTGGTATATAATATATAGTAGTGTCTTGGTATATAATATGTAGTAGTGTCTTGGTATATAATATATAGCTTTCCTGTTTTCTCTTGCACCGCTTGTTAATTCCATTTATGAAATTGTAGCATTTTAATGTAAAATGTTGGAATGCAAAAATGAAATACTTTAACATTTGAGTTCTTAAGATTTTGGTAACTGGGGTCATTTTAAAATTAATACTTGAGCCACTGTTGTGTGCAGTGGAAACCATGAAAAGTGTGGAATGTCCTGAGGAATCATGAGACTGGCTTTACTTACCTGGAGATACTGGCAGTTGATTTAGACTGAGCACGGACTGGGTTGATTGGGCTTTTGCTGTCCCTAACATTTTATTCTTTTTCCTTCTTGGCTAAAGATGCTTAGAAGACATGTATGTGTACTTTAGGATGATTGAAAGTAAAAGGAATCTCTTTAGATGTTGGGGATGGGTTATTTGAAAATGAATAATATTACACATGGAACTTTGCTAATTTTTGACTGTCTGAAAGATATTATGAGTGAACAATTCTGTTTTACAGTTTCTCCAGAGCCAAAAACAGAAATGAAGACCTTGAGGTGGGCAATTTCACTGTTTGCTTCAGTGGAGAGAATTGTAGGGGAAGATAAATATTTTTGTGAAAATTGCCATCATTATACAGAAGCAGAGCAAAGTCTCTTATTTGATGAAATGCCTGAAGTTATCACTATCCCTCTGAAGTGCTTTGCTGCTAGTGGCTTGGAGTGAGTAGTGTGAATAAACGGAGGGAAATAGTAGCTTTGTTTCAGTGCTGTGTGAAGTCATTGTAAGAACCGCTCCGTCCTTAGTAGGCGGGTTGTTTGGGTATAAATACATAAATTCGCTTTTGGGGCCTGGCCACACAGCTCAGGTAGTGTGCTTGTCTAGCAAACATGAGGTCCTGGATTTGATCTCTAGAACTAAAAAGAAAACAAGGAACCAAACCCCACAAAAAACCCAGCACAGTTCTCAGATCTATCCTTTCAAAGTCATGTAGGTGCTAGTAATAGTATTCCACCTCAGTGGGACTGCCTGAAGCGGAGAAAGCTTTAGTATTTTTTTTTTTTTAATTCTCCTTCTTTCCCCTTCTCTGAGACAGGGTTTCATTCACTGTTATAGCGATGGTGGCCTCAACATGCAGCTGTTCTCTTGCCTCAGACACCGAAGCTAGGATTAGAGGTGTGAGTCACCAGACTCACTCACACTTTTTTTGGGAGGATAGCAAAGCAAAATTCTTCTCAGTTTTTCTTTTCTTTTTCTTTTTTTTCTTTCTTTTTTTTTTTTTTTTTTTTTCAGAGCTGAGGACCGAACCCAGGGCCTTGCACTTGCTAGGCAAGTGCTCTACCACTGAGCTAACTCCCCAACCCTCTTCTCAGTTTTAAGGAAAGTTAGGAAATCCAACTCATCTCTGAAAACTTCGGGAAATTTTATAGTCGAGAATTTGTACAAAAGCTATTAAAAATAGATATAAAAATGGATGTTTTTGGATAATCTGTCTTTTCTGAAATGCTATTGGACACTTCACGGTTTCCACATTTATTTACTGACTTGTTTGAAATTACCATGAGAACACCCTAGCAGTCCTCAAATGCCATCAAAGAGATGTAGAGTCTTTTCTTTAGTTATTTAAAATATATATTACATGAACCAAAATTAGAATATAGAAGACTTTGCTTTTAAAAGTTTGGTCTTTTAAAAATGCTTATTTCCAGGCTGGAGGGATGGCTCAGAGGTTAAGAGCACTGGCTGTTCTTCCCAAGGTCCTGAGTTCAATTCCTAGCAACCACATGGTGGCTCACAACCATCTGTAATTTGATCTGGTGCCCTCTTCTGGTGTGTAGGCAGAATACTGTATACATAATAAATAAATAAACCTTAAAAAGTGCTTATTTCCTAGTGTTATAAATCTAATAAAAGAATGAGGAAAATATACTTTCCACAGAAACACCCAAATATCAGTTATGTAAACTCTTTTTTTTTTTTTTTTGGTTTTTCGAAACAGGGTTTCTCTGTGTAGCTTTGCGCCTTTCCTGGAACTCGCTTTGGAGACCAGGCTGGCCTCGAATTCACAGAGATCCACCTGCCTCTGCCTCCCGAGTGCTGGGATTAAAGGCGTGCGCCACCACCGCCCAGCTGGTTTTTTTTTTTTTAAAGAGGATGCCCACTGTGTAGCCCTGGCTAGCCTGGAATTTGCTGTGTAGACCAGGTTGGCCATGAACTCGATGCACCTGCCTCTGCTTCCCAAGTGCCAGGATTAAAGGTGTAAACTATTATCCTAGGTTCTATTTTAATATTTTTGTATAGGAACTTTTTTCAAAATTGAGGTCTCATTCTGTCTTTGCTCATAACTAAACATTAAGGACTTACTACTTGGTTTCACATTGTGTGTAAAATTTCACATTTAAAACGTAATTATGGGAAGCCTCTTTTTCCTTCCAAAGTTTTGCTTGTTGTGGTGGCGGACTTTCCAAGATCAACACGCCTTTATTGACACCTCTTAAACTGTCACTAGAAGAATGGAGTACAAAGCCGACTAATGACAGCCATGGATTATTTGCTGTTGTGATGCACAGTGGCATTACCATTAGTAGTGGGCACTATACTGCTTCTGTTGAAGTCACTGACCTTAACAGTCTAGAACTAGACAAAGGGAATTTTGTGGTTGACCAGATGTGTGAACTAGGTAAGCCAGAGCCACTGAATGAGGAGGAAGCAAGGGAGATGGCTGAAAATTACGACGATGAAGTGTCAGTTAGAGTTGGTGGGAATGCCCAGCCAAGGAAAGTTTTGAACAACAAAAAATGTAGAAGCTGTTGGACTTCTTGGTGGACAAAAGAGCAAAGCAGTTTATGAACTGTACAACAAAGTGTTTAAACCTGATAAGGTTGCCGGGACAGCGTTGGCTGAAAATAGAAATTCTGAAACTAATGATACTCACGAGACCCATGCATCCGACAGGAACAAGGAATCCAGTGACCAAGCAGGCATTAACATGAATGGATGTGAGAACAAAATTTCCTGTGTAGTGCAAAGCTTAAAGGAGTACGAGGGGAAGTGGTTGCTCTTTGATGACTCTGAAGTAAAAGTTACAGAAGAGAAGGACTTTTTGAATTCTCTTTCCCCTTCTACATCTCCTACATCTACTCCCTACTTGCTATTTTATAAGAAATTATATGAGTATATTTTCCTTGTGTATATATTAAACAGACCTGGGCAAACATTGGTAAAGTTGATTACACCTAAGAGTTTTATCTTAGTTTATCTTTTGAAGCTATCGGATATTATTGGTCTCTCTAGGCTTTTATATACATAGTGAGATTTTTAAATATTGAAAACCATGTTAATTTTTAGAATCATTTTCCTTAGTAGAGATGAGTGATGCATAAGAAGCTCCTGGGAACAAACTTGTATAGGTACTAAATGATCCAAAATGGAAGCTTGGAAGCAGTTAACACTTT
>CABHPP010149246.1:0-46327 GCA_902168425.1 Peromyscus attwateri
TAAGTACTCTGAGAAGTGGTAAGTACATAAGCACTCTCATAAACACTATGAACTCATACTTGCAATTGTCTGTTGTATCCTGAGAACAGTTTGGTGGTAGTCGCCCACTACCTCTCACTCTTGCAAATTTTCTTCCCTATTTTGCTCCATTACTTCTGAGCCTTGGGGGGAGAAATGATACATAGATGTCACATTTTTTGGCTAAAGACTAATAATCCGTAAAGACAATAAAAGTATGTGATAATTTAATTTGGAAAAGTTTAAGCTATATTTCTTGGTTTTTCCAATAAATTCATCCATAGAAAACTTCAAAAGTGGAGTGAAATGCAAGCTGTTAAAGTCAAAATTCCTTCTTTTAAAATGTAAAAAGAACAGACATTCCATTTTACATTGACTATCATCTATTTCTTACAATATTTCCCTTCATTATTAAATCTTCTACCCTCCACAGTCTAGGCTTAGCTTAACTCTCTAGCCATGATTTTCACAGTGGCAAAGAAGACTAAGCTTTCATCTTTTGTATTTTGTATTTTTAATTAATAATGGAGCAATCCTTGTTTTGCTCAGTACACAGGTCTCCAAACTAGAGATTATATTTCACAACCTCTCTTGAATCTGCTTTCTGGTGAAAAAGTCTTAAACAATTGAAAGTGAGACACATGACATGAAGTCTCTTTTTAAGATTAAAGCCACTATCTCTGTGCTTTCTCTGTTTCAGTTATTGTTGGCTATAAAATGGCTATAACTGAAGAATGAGTTTGTCTTGTACTCAGAGGTAGAAGAACTTACCAGCCCAAGGCACTAGATTACTGTATGGAACAGAGATATCTGTTTCCTACAATGCTCCCTTTAGTATAGTTAAAGGAGTGAGAATCACATTTCTATCCTGTTTCAAACAAGGTATATTTTAATGTCACTGTACAACCTCATCTACAATCTAATGTAATGTGTTTCAAAGTTCTTTTCTGTGAAAAAAAATGAGGAGCTTGTGACAGAATGTGGATCAATATACTCCTCAATTCAACCAGAATATTTTGCTATGAGGTGTACTAACAACAGCTGAACCAACCAGTGTTCTTTAGGGGATATAGTCAAGTTGCCCTTTGCATATGCTTCTTCTCTCATTATTACATCAGCAACAGATGGTTTAAGCCTTCTCATGGACCACACTGAACAGTGTTGTCTGAATTAAGATTGCTCAGACCACCTAGTGCATCAGTCACACTCTGTTCTCTATCATAGAAATAGGAGAGTCTGCTTCAGAATCTTTGAATAATTTATTTTCTCATTCAATGCCAAAATTTTCAACCAATTCATAGTCAAGTTTTGTCATTTTTTCTGGCTTATGCTAATACCCACTTCACACTTTTCTCAACCCAGTCAGCAAGAACATGAGCCCAAGGGGCTTACCATGCTTTAATTGATGTTCTTAAATCCCTGGACCCTAGTTTCTTTACTTGTAAAACAATGATTAATAGTTTCTACCACATATGTTTTTTTTGTTACTGGTTTAAAAATAATAAAATCATGCTGTATATAAGAAAATGCTTATTATTTTATTTCATACCAGCCTTTTCTTTCCTTTTGCCCTGTTAGGAATACAGCTTGAACAAAGGGAGTTTAATTTAATCAATTGATTATGTTATAAGCAACTATCAATGGGTCTATTGCCTTCCCTTATGAACATAGACAGTTCTCCCTTCTGCTTTGTCTATGATACTTTTGTGTCATAGTTTCTTCATATTTCAACACCTACAATCATTTTGTTCATGCTTCCAGTAATTTTATACAGTTTATCAAAAGTCCATCTACAAGACTGTAACTTCTCTGAGAGTGACGCCCCTCCATCTGTGTCCCTCATTGCTACAGTCTAGCACGTGAGATGCTTAATAAGTGCTTGTAGACTGAAAGACTCATATCCTGACTTCCGGAAGGCACAGAAAATATTGTGGAGCAGGTACAAACCGATTGTATGTCCAAGAAGGCTACTTTATGTTCACTTATCACAGTGTATGTCTTTCTTGCCCTGATTTCTACTTTAAAACTGATGAAAACTTTCTGTACCAACAAGATGGCTCAGTGAGTAAAGGGGCTTGACACCAAGCCTAAGTTAGATTTTTCAGAATCCATATGGTGGAAGAAAAGATCCAACTCTCCACAGGTCATCATCTTCCCTCCATGTGTGCTGTCCATGTTAAAAAAAAAATAAAAGAGTTCTCTTCACACACACACACACACCCCAGAGAGAGAGACAGAGAGAGACAGACAGACAGAGAGACAGAGAGACAGAGACAGATCCCCATAGTTGTTAAATAATAATACTGGTTAAACTGATGTTCTTCTCAGATATTGTACTGATAGATAAGGGCTGTAGATACAATTATCTGGTGCTAAGATGGTGGAATACACACTGCTCCAAATGCTTCATTAATATTAACAGTTTTCATCACTTCAGATCCTCCCACAGGTTTGTTATGGTCCTGGCCAAGTGCTCACATCTCAGCAGACTGTCTTTTTTTATGACTGTACTCTGTCTCCTTGGGACTTTCCAGCTACCTGTATTTCTGCTGTCACCTCTTCCCTGGCATCTTTCCCCCTTTGCCTGTTAATTACAACTATATTGACAAAGCATTTGCATTTTCTATTTTATATTCTGGTAGTAGTTGCATAGACTTTCCCTATGCTGAGCTTCAAGACACTGTCTTATTATTTCAATGCCAATGAATATAATATCCAACTTTTATTGATCACCTTCAGCATTCCAGGCATTTGCTAGACATAGATTATTTCTAATCCTCAAAGTAACTTGGCAAGACAGATTTTATTATCCCTTCTTTATAGCTGAGGAAGGTAAGATGCAAAGGGTTTTATTTTGGTCTTACTGAAGGTCACACAGCAAGTTAGTTCATATTTAGAATATGAAGCTGGTGTTGTCTCTGAAGTTAAATTGTGTGTGTGTGTGTGTGTGTGTGTGTGTGTGAGAGAGAGAGAGAGAGAGAGAGAGAGAGAGAGAGAGAGAGAGAGAGAGAGAGAGAGAGAGGAGGGAGGATGGAGGGAGAGAGAGAAGATAGAGTGTTGTGTTTTGCGGGAGAGGAAAGGACAAAGAGACAGACTTTAACAAAAAGAATGAAGTTCACAGAGTATTTCCAGGAGCAGAGGGCAGCAAAGCAGTTCCCTGTACTTTTATGCTCTGTTCCCCTGCTATTGTTTTAATTTTAAAATTCAGGACATGACAGGGCACTTATGTAGATCCGTTCTCATTCTGCAATATGGTTGTTCCCTACATAACTGAAATAAACAGATAATACTAAATCACAACAAACAGTAAGTTACTGCCTTTTGTATCTAGCCATATAGATAGATATATTTAATGTTGAAAAGGAAATTAAGTTAAATTTGCTGCAGGCAGCTTGTGGTTACAGTGCCATTCTGAAAATCTGCTACTCTGCCCTCATGAGGAAGAGGTGATTCAGGGGCTTGGTACATAGAATACATGAAGCAATTTTGCTTTTAAGTAAGTAAGGTAGGTAGGTAAAAGATTCTCTGAAGTGAAAGGCAAGACTTAAAAGCTGAAGTCAATGCTAATGAAGTCCTCTCTCCACAAAGACTTAAAATATGGATTTTGAAAACATCATACCACCTACTCCATTTTGAAGGGCATGTTATCATAGGCAGGAAGACCACTTTTGTTCCCATGAGACCTCATCAGCCCAAACCTACATTTTTTCTTTGTCCCTCTGAACATGTTTTGTTTCTCACTTCACCCTTCTCTTCCAGGCCATCAGTGAATTATCAGTTGGCAATTGGTTGGTCTCACACTGGTCACATGCCTGTTCCAGGTAGCTAGGCCCTATCTAGACCCTAATGGTGGCAGCATTGTTTCATTAACTGCAAACTCTATGGAGTTTGTTCCTCTCTTTATTTCCCTTCAGCTTGCCTTCTGCTGTTCCACCCTCACTGGTGAAGGAGTGATATATATATAAGTTTTGAACTATTACTCTTTCCTCTCCCTACACGGCAGTGTTGTTTTGAAGCTTATTACATTTCTGCCTTGCACATGCCTGTAAAGATCCGTTACCCAGGCAGGCTCCATCGCACAGTGGAGTGACTTCCAACTTTCTGTCACTGTCACTTATACCTAATACAATCCACATGCACTGATGAGATATTTTAATAAGATAGGGATGTTTATTCTGAAGACTTCCATCAACAAATCCTCGTGGAGCATCCGTGAAACAGACACCAGCTCAGATCCTGATTCTGTTTGTGCTTTAAGAATCCTCTCCTGAGTTCCTTGAAGGCTCAGGAAAGCCCAGCCTTCCCGAGAGTGCTGATCCATAAGAACTCCCTTCCCAGATCTCCTGTCGCACCTGGTGGTCTGATTATTTTTCAGAGTTCACTCTTAACGTCATTGAATAACAGCCAGCCTGTGGGTTAGGGCTGATGGGAAAGGGCCTTGTTTCTGTGGGTGACTGGGGTAGATGAACATTTTAACAATGCTACTATAAGCACAAGGTATCTCATTTATTCAAAATATCCTTGTCTTGCTTACTATATTAGACCCATATTTATTAAAGTGAGTGGTTACTCTTAGTATTTTCTCAGAAATGTTTTCATAAAAAAAAAAACCCAGAAGCCTTTGTTAACAAATGACTGCAGTCCTCCTCACACAAAACTCTCTGCTATTATTTGCATTTTTATGACTATCCTACAGGGAATAAATAATCAAGTCAAAAAATCTGGGCCTTTGAACTCTCATGAATCAGTTGGTTTAATACAGGATTATTCATTCAGTGTAATATTCAAAATACTAGAAGTTTCTATATAAAACAGGCTTTTTTTTGTTGTTAAATGGAGTCTTGAATATGGTCTATGATTACTTTAGTTCCTAAAGTATGAAGATACTGTAACTTTGATTTTTTAAGGAGGTCTCTGTAGGTTATTTTCACTGGCTGCACAGAAGTGTTTCTATGGTCAGTTTGGTGCTTGACAAGAACGTATCTGCAAATGATTGATGGGAGATGGAACACCCAGACTTATGTCATCATCTTTAGCTGTCGCAGTCTCTGACAGCTTGTAGAATCAAAATGGTAGTGTGCTTCACTAAACAATCAAGACAAGGGAGAATTATTTGGGAAGCATTCCTGAGAATATAAGAAATAGTGTTGTTGAGTAAGGGGAAGAAAAGTAGAATATTAATACAGACAATTTTTCGCCGGGTGGTGGTGGCAGCGGCGGCGGCGGCGGCGGCGGCGGCAGCGGCGGCGCACACCTTTAATCCCAGTACTCGGGAGGCAGAGCCAGGCGGATCTCCATGAGTTCCAGGCCAACCTGGTCTCCAAAGCGAGTTCCAGGAAAGGCGCAAAGCTACACAGAGAAACCCTGTCTCGAAAAACCAAAAAAATAAAAAATAAAAAATAAAAAAGTGAAATGTGGTGATATTGTGTTCCCCAAAATATTGTGCACCCTAATAAACTTATCTGGGGTCAGAGAACAGAACAGCCACTAGATACAGAGGCCAGAAGATGGTGGCAAACACACCTTTAATCCTAGCAATCCTAAGGCAGAGATCCATCGAGATATCTGTGAGTTCAAAGCCACACTGGAAACAGCCAGGCATGGTGACTCATGCCTTTAATCCCAGGAAGTGATGTCAGAAAGCAGAAAGGTATATAAGGCATGAGGACCAGGAACTAGGGCTGGTTAAGCTTTTAGGTTTTGAACAGCACAGTTCAGCTGAGAGGCATCCAGTCTGAGGAAACAGGATCAGCTGAGGAATTGGCAAGGTGAGGTAGCTGTGACTTGTTCTGCTTTTCTGATCTTTCAGCGTTCATCCCAATACCTGGCTCCAGTTTTGTTTTTATTAATAAGACCTGTTAAGATTTGTGCTACAGTGAAGTCTCTATAATAACTACATTGACCAGTTCACTAGAAAAGCTGAAAGATAAACAAACCAAAACTTAAAAATATTATTTTCCTCTTGAATTGGGGTAATTATTCACTGACAACCCTTTCTTTAGTCTCACCTACAAACAAGTTCAGCCTCTTGCCTTTGAAGGCGTTGCTGTTCACTGACAGAAAGCCATTCAGAGCTTCCCTTTCTCAGAGATAGATCATTTGTCTAACTTCATGTCTTTCTATTCTTTGTTGTCCTGTAAAAAGGATTTCTGGAATTATCTCTATAAACCATCTTTCTTTACTTCTTTCCTCCCTTTTTCAATTTGCTGAAACAGCAACTCCAGTGGATTTCGAAGCATCTGGAAGGTTGAGATGCTCCTCTAAGTTATGCCTATAAAGACATGTGCTGAACTGTTTGACTGAGGAGGGAAGACCAACCATGAATGTTATCATGAAATGGGCTCGTGGGCCAAGAGGAATATAAGGTCTAAGAAGAAGGGAGCTGGCTCCCATTCCCCTGTCTCCTGGCCCACCATGCTATGCAGTGCTGGGCTCCATCATGCCCTCACTGCCTTGATAGGCTGAATCCTCACAACTATGAACAGTGCAATTTATTCATTTATTGGCTAACAAGAGATGTCATTGGACATTTTGACAATGTGATGAGAAAAGTCACTAACAGAGGTTCACACTCACCATGTAACTCACTGGTCTTGAATTTGTGGTATTTCTACCTCAGCTCTCCACAGTATGGAGATCATAGACATGGGACACCATAAAGGGCTCCAAGGTTTTCTTTTGTCATTTCCTACCTGCCCTCAGAATGCACCACTCTTTGTTACAGATCAAGTCCAAATTCACAGGAGATTTCCAAGTTTTCCTGAGGACATCTGCCTGTCCCTAGGTTTTCCTCCCATTCCATCTGTCTCTTTGTACATGTCTGCTTTTGTTGTTCTCTACACACGTCTACCTTTGTGTAGCGGTTGTGTGATTTAAATAAGTGGTTCCTGTACCATTAAGTTCCAGCTTGTAATATATATATGGTTTGCAGGTTGTGCAAAATAGGCATATGTCTACAATTATTTTGTAAGCAAATTACAAGTAAGCTATAAACTGGTTCAGAGAGTAAAACTATGAAAACAAATTTACAATGTTACTTTTTTAACACAATAAGGAGCTATTGCAGTTTGCAAATCTCATGGTGGTAAAACTTTCCTTTGTTATGTAACTATTTCTGAAGTTTAGGTTTAGCAAATTCCCTCTGAACCCATCATCAGATTCTTCCGAGCTTCAATAGAGAGCCCGTGATAGAAGGAGACTTGTCTTTCTAAGTGTAAAATCACCAAACTGCATCTGAGCAGGAAGAAGAAAGCTTGGATTTAGTCCCAGCTCATCTCTAATAAGTCAAGGGATTTATTTCAGTTCCCGAGATTGGGTTAAACGTCCCTAACTTGTCCTGTTCTTCCCATCTGTAACTTTGTGTCAGCATTCATTTGCTGCTTCACCAGACAAATATTAATAGCAGGTACAGTGCTGGTGTTACCTGTTTTGTGGTTTGTTTATAACACTGATATTCAAATCTCATCATTTCTAACTAGAAACCAATGCTTTGATATCTAGAATCAACCAAAGTGCTAGTTGCCTGCTGTTAAAAACTTGGATTTACTTCCCCACATCTCTCTCTCTAACTCTGGAGACACAGGCAGAGGCCTAGAAGACGGCTCTTTGAGCATTTCCCTGGACACACAGCAAGCAAGAATACACTTCATGCTTGGATGTTTGTTGATAGTGAGACTCCATAGTGGCTGCAGGAAGATTGAGGCTGAGCTAACCTGACAACTTGAGAGCTTAAGAGCATCGATTAGCGCATGTGCGAATTTGACCTTCCCACTGCCTCCATGTTTGCGGCTTTGGTTCCTATAATAGGAGTTGTGTGTGTGTGTGTGTGTGTGTGTGTGTGTGTGTGTGTGTGTAAGAAGAAAGATATTTTTCCATACTCTACAGTGATTACTCTATCAAAACAATAAGAGGTATTATTTTATCCCTTAAACCCTTGAGTGTAATTTTAAAACTCTTATATAGTAGAGACAAAGCTGATGAGGAGCCAATTGGGGAATTACATTTTTGTGTGTGTGTGTGTGTGCGCATGGATATACATGTCTGTATCAAGCAGCTTTGGAAAGAACCAATTTCCCACGAGGTATTTTGTAGCTGCTGCTCATGCTGCCTATTGGCAGATATTCACATTGCACTTTTTAATTAAGTGACAAAGCAGTCCCACGTATAGAGTGGTTGGTGCTAATGAAAATTTACGTAAGGAACCAAAGGAATTAAACAGATGTGAAGATTACCATTTTGCACTTTTTCTTTCTATTTGTAGTAATAAAAAAAGTGTGAATTGAAATGTAAAGGAAAATAGCAGTTGATTTCTATGAAGAGTACTAAATATGAGGTTATACTCATAAATACAAAAGGGTTCCTGAATGTTTCATTTTCACAATATGAAAGAGAAACAAAGATATACTATTTGCCTATCCTAATTCTAGGTCACGAGGAGAAGGGTGTAAAATGTTTACTAAGTAATTCTGGTTTTGCTTTCATGTAGAAAATGAGGGTAATTTCCGTTTCCCTTTGGATTGCTATCATCCATGTGAATGTGAAAGTAGTTGCAACCAGGGGTAAGGTCACTCAGAGTCTTACATACTTTATCATCACTTCACCAACTTCATTTATGACATTACTTTTGATTGATATGTTTTATCCAATTTTCTGCAATAAGTCAAATGCTCTGAACATCTCATATTAGTACTCTTTGCTCTACAAAATTGTCCTCCACACTTGCACAGTGGGGTGTGCGTACCCACATCCACATCCACACATATGTCAATGTACCACTAAAGTAAGTCAATCAATAATTTTTAAAAGGTAAATAGCAATATTAAGAGTATCCAAACATTATCAGAACATTTTTGTCATTATGCCTGAAAGTCCAAATAATCTGAAAAAAATACAATGTTTAAGGAAATGTTTCACCTAAAAGACAGAGTAGAGCTTGGAGCCACTGAGCTGACTGATCATTTATATGTCAACAACCTATCTAAGATACTTATTAATTTGGATTTTTATTGATGTATATGTGTTACAGTTATTAACTTAGCATTTTTGTGGGACTCCTACTGGGTGTATCTCTTGACTCTTGACTGCTCTTGGGACTTTTTTTTTTTCCTATTGGGTTGCCTTCTCCAACCTCGAAATGAGGGCTTTTGCCTTGTCTTATTATATTTTGTTTTGTCCTGTTTGGCTGTCATCTCTTGGAGGCTTATTCTTTTCTGAAGAGGAAACAGAGGAGAAGTAGATCTCGGGGAGCGGGGAGGTGGTGAGGGGAGCTAGAGGGGTCGAGAGAGGGGAAATTGTGATTGAGGTTTATTGCATGAGCAAAGAATCTATTTTCAATTAAAAATCATATATAGATAGATAGATACATACATACGTACACACAAATATATGTGTATTTATGTGTGAAAATAATTGATTTTCCTCATAATAGGCAGTCTACTATAAACCCATATGGTGGATGGCTGCTGCTAATTCATCTAATGAGGACATGATTTGAGGCAACAGTTCACTTTAAAATATAGTAAAAGTCCTCTGCTGGAATAGAGAGAAATTGTAGTATTTTGTTCTTTGTTGCATGCCCTAGAACTAGTTTTGCTGTATACATGGCAGATCCTCAATGAACACAGGTGGAAAGAATCCCTGGCCGTATAGACATAGCACTGTATGGTGCGATCATGGAATAAAGAGAAGAAAATCATCCTGAAGAAAGGAAATGGGGATGATTTTGAAGCTCTGTTTTGCAGTAATTTCTCATTAACGATGATGCTACTTTTCTACCGAGTGCTTAGCAGGGGAACATCTGATCTGCTCTCCGCAGCCAGCTCATTGATTGTGTGGGTCGATGCAATCTGATGCATAAAGAACCAAGTAAGTGGGAGGCAGTGCTTCCTAGATAACTGCTAAGAAGAGATAGTTTACATTTGGTGCCTTCAAGCTGTGTGGCCTCACATAGAGTCAAATTAGAAGTAAAAGCCATCCTAAAACTGACAAGTCTCTCTTTTATTGATAGGCCTAACATTACTGAAATTAGTTAGACTTAAAGAAAAGCAAAATGCACCAAACAGACTCTAGATCCATATGAACATAGGCAAGAGGTTGCTCTTTGTTTTTTGATGTACTCTGTCGCATACATATACATATTAGGGTATGGTGACAAGATCTTGGATTACAGAGACTCTTTTTTCTGTTTCAATTTTTAGTCTCCTGAGCTATCCAGTGCTGACCATTTTACAAGTAGCTAGCTAGTACTCATATCACACGTAAGTCTAAAGCATTAGCTTGGTCAAAACTCTACCAATGAAACACCATTCTTATTGCCAAGCTTCCAAATGAATTGAACAAACAAGCAAAATAAAACTACAAATCTACCCAGGCGTTGGTGGCACACACCTTTAATCCCAGCACTCGGGAGGCAGAGCCAGGTGGATCTCTGTGAGTTCGAGGCCAGCCTGGGCTACCAAGTGAGCTCCAGAAAAGGCGCAAAGCTACACAGAGAAACCCTGTCTCGAAAAAAAAAAAAAAACCCTGCAAATCTAAACATTTAAATTGTAAGAGATATAAAAATATTATTGAAGAGAACATGACAATTGGAAAGGGGAATACTTTGCATTAAATATACATTTTAATATTCCCTAACATATTTATTTGATTTATTTAATGTAATATTTGTTTAATAAGTTCCTAACACAAAATAAACAGTAACACATTGCTTTCCTCCCCATAGAGAGATGGTTTAATTGTTACCTGCCAGAGAGGATCTTTCTGCTCGGGGAAGAGCTCAAAGTACTTGTGGGCCAGTTGTACTGGAGGCAGAGTCTGCAGTTTCAAATTGGTCCAGCTGTGCACAAAGTTGGCCAAGTTCACGAAGGTGTACAAGCCTAGGCGGTCATTCCCATAGTTAGACAGATGTGTCATGAAAATGCTGATCTGGAAGAGAAATGACAGTGACCACTCAGTTCCATAGGCTTACTCTCAGAAGTGGCAATGTCTGATTCAGGAAACCTCGCCTAACTTCAGACTATCAATGGAAGTACAATTATATTTTTGGGTGGGAATCCACCTAACTTTTTTATAGAATAACCCTTTAAATTACTGTGAAGATTAAGACTGAATTAGAGATTGTCACCAGCTCATTTCTAACCAGAAGTATAGCGCCAATTTCAGTATCAGTTTTGCCCTATTGTGAGGCCAGTATCATGAAACCCCAAACCACATAATTTCTGGAATACTGAGGAACCAGACAGAACTGAACCACATGTAAAATAAAGCAACTGCTCCACTCCTTTCCTGATGTAGATGCATCCTGATGGTGTGTATTTGTTTCTTTATGTTATAAGGAGGCTTTTATTTGTTTCTTTACTGAAATAAAGGTTAAAGAAAAGATAAATGATTGAGGAGATGGGTAACTGATTTAAAAATTGCACAATGTATGTATAGAAATGTTACAGGGTAGCACACTAATGTATACAATGTTTTTATGTGTTGATGGCTGCATTAAAAATAAATTTAGTTTAAAAACCAATTTTGCAAAGTTTTTTTTTTTTTTTTTTTTTTTGCATTAGCCAAGAGCTATCATATTCATTAAACTTTTACAACTTTTCAGACCTCATGTGAGCTCTAAAAATATTCTGGCATTTCAGTGCTCTTCTTTGTGTACCATAGACAAGGCAAAAGTGGCACTCTTCTTGAAAGACCATGCAAGAATTTACATGGTATTAAAGATATAATCTAATATGCAGTACATCAGACATTGCAAAACTCAAACACAAAATAAAGGGAAAACTTCACAATCCTGTCTAAGTTGTAGAGGTTATTAATGCAAGTCTGAAAAAGAATCAATCATTTTCCAGCACCAATAATTTATACTTATTTTTAGTTTTCATATCGTTTTCTAACACATGCATTTTAAAATCTGGATGGATTTTACTGCTAGATGGATCCATAAGTATTTCATAGCAACCCAAATATTCCAATTAAGGACTTCATTAACTTCACTTTGAAGTAATAATTCCATAGTGTTGCAAAGAATAATATTAGGACATGTATCTGATATTGAGTGGTAAGCAAATATGGAATAAAAGCCAAGAATCTGTGGCTGGTGTTTTATGCAGATGTTCAATTTCTCTTACTTCAGAGATGTTATCACTTGATGTGGTTGTTCATGTTATTTGGGAATAGAAAAATAAAATTGGGAATACGGCAACTATTCCAATTCCATTTTCATTACAGCATCATTAGAATAGTAGTCATGTAGCAAAGATCACAACACAGACCCTCTGTTCCCAAGATGGAATATTATCACTGAATAACTACAGAGGAAGTCTTTTATCTTAAAAACATAAGAGCATTGTCTTGCACTAGAATATAATAAATGATATTCTGTCAAGAAATTATAATTTCAAGAACGAGTCTCATAATTTGAAGGACTTTTCACTTTGTAAAAGATGTTATCTTTCTGTCTGTCACACTAGAACACTGAAAGGGTCCCCAAGGACAGCTAATTAAAATTATCTGCCAGTCCTCACTATCTCTGGAAGTAAAAATGGAGGATGAGAAATTGGTCTATTGGCTTTAGTGTCTCCAAATTATGAAAGTAATATCACAAGTTATAGAGAACTAATCTGTGGTAGGCATGAATCTAAGCCCTTCACATATATGAAATCATTAAATACTCGTCATGTTCTTACAAGGTAGGTAGTTTTATAGGCCCCTTACAGATGAAGAAATGGAGTCAAAAAGTAATTTGTCTAAGTCTCCATTGAGGAAAGTGAAGAACAGGAATTGAATTCCCGAAGCCAACAACATGCCCTGTGCCCGCACCTTCACTTGGGCATTTTTTTTAATGCATTGAATTTAACATCATCATTAAAAAAAGAAATAAAGAAAATAAAAAAATCTGTAGAAAACATTGGGATAACCCATGTATTAGTTTGCAAACTCAAGTGTTTTTCTTTTTTCTTGAAATAGAATGACAGACGATAACTTACTTAAGGCTTATTTTCAGTACTAGTGACTGAACCAAGAGCCTTGGTTCCACCACAGGTTTATATCCCTGGCCACCTTTTTATTTTTATTTTTTATTTTGACACTGGGTCTTAATAAGTTTCCTAGATTTGCCTGGAATTCACTTTTCTTGGCCGGTTTTATTTTTTAATTAATTTATTTGATTTTATGTGTTTTGCCTGCATGTGTTTCTGGGTACCACATGCATGCCTGGTGCCATGGAGGACAGAGGAGAGCACTGGATTCCCTGGAACTGTGTTGGAGCCCATCTAGGTTTCCTAGTGGCCTTACCGAGCAGGACTGCATAAGAGGTTGACTGGACCACGGGCCTGAGTGTTTGAAAGGGGCTACACTTGGCTGTACCTAACAAGGGGGAGGTCTTCTGCCCCTCGTCTTGGCATTGTTATAAAAAAAGCCCTTTTGAATAAAGTTCTGGGCTGGTGGATAAGGATCCAGGCCCACTTGAGGCTATCCTGCGTTTCTATCTGTTTCTTTCCCCTCTATTTCTATCTAAGTCTCTTTTTTCCTGGTTTCTCAAGAGTCCTTGGGGTAAATAAATGTGGGAGCTTGTCTCCCACAGAACTGGAGTTACAGAAGGTTGTGTTACATCATGTGGATGCTGGGGTCCTCTGCAAAAGCAATAGGTTTCCTTAACTGCGGAGCTATCTCTCCTAAGCTGACTTTGAATCTGCAATTCTCCTGTCTCAGCTTACTGGGTACCTGTGACGATAGACCTATTCATTTCTGGAATCTTAAACGTTATCATGTAAGATGATGAATTGGAGTGTTAAGTCTGAAGATAATATCATCCCTTTCATATTCTCCATTTGTCCTTCTCTGGGGGTATAATCAAAGATTTATACTCTAAAGGTCAAATAAAAGAAGGGATATTTTAAAAAATGTAATTTGCATAGTGAGTTTATGTAATTTATGTGAAAATTTAAAGTAAATCACTAAAACATTAGCTGGCACAATTTTCTTACCTGATATACATTTGATATCATTTGAATAAGCTCGGGTGCCCATACCACTGATTTGTTCATTCGCCAATCCCTCATTCTTCAATTCTTTATGCCAAGAAGGAAGTGAATTTAATGCAGGACCCAACTATGGAGTTTCCAGAACATAGCATGCTATCTATAGTCAGATCTCCCATAAGTGAGATTATTGTCAATCACTACTACCATTAAGAACTAAGAAAGTGCAGGTGGTGTCCTTCAGGATAATTATCTTTTCCCATGACAGCAGTTAGTAGAAAAACAAGACACAGGCTGAACACCCCAAATAATAACATAAACCCCCTAGAAATCTACCACCTGCCTCTATTGCTGTTACTTCAAGGTTGAATTTTAAGCACCTGTAAGTAGCCTAAAGACTGAGAAAAACATGAACAAAAACCAACTTGGGAAATACTGTAAGGATTCTTTTTACATCACGGGTAAATGTATATTATCATTCTATTTGGGTATTATAATGGTGATGTAAGAAAATGTTTAGAGCACACCAGTTCTCAGCAGTTTTTTCCAGGATTTCTGTGGGAGAAGCTTTGATTCATAGAGGAAGCACAAGACATAGTCCTGGGAAAATGGAAACGGCCTTTGGCGTTGAGTAGAGGTATTCGGTATGCTGTCCTAAGCCAAAGCCGGCTGCTGCACTAGAACTTCTCTTAGCTGCATGTATAAGTAAGCAGGTAGCCGCCGTGGCTGCAGTGACTGTCATATGGGGCACTGTGTGCACATGCTTTACTGGTTAAGAACGAATTAGTGCTGGTGTATGGTCAATTGACTGCACTTTAAGAAAAACAGTTTTGCAAGCACAGCTTAGCTGTGCATATCTGGCCTGCTAAAAGCGCCTTTTGTGCAGACAGAGCACTTTAGCCTTAGCATTTCTGGACAAATAGCTTACTTAAGAGTGAAAAAAAATGTTCAGAAAGTGTAGGGAGAAAACAAATTAAGACTGTGGCTGGAGGCCTAAAGAAGGTAAGTCAAGGAACATGCGGAACGAGTTAATAGCGAATAGTGAATTTTCTGACGTACAATATGTTGCTACTATTTGTTATGTGACGGAGACTGCTCCTCTGCTCATCGGCCCCTTTAATTACTCATTTTGATCATTATTTCTTTAGCACATACTGAGAATACCTTGACTTCGTATGACCCACAGGAGTGCCTAGAATATGTATGACTGTGTCACATGAGCACACGCTGTTGATAGAGGTGACTCTGTACCTTGAAATAATGTAGCATAGAATTATGAACTGACTCAGAAAAATCCTCATGCGGCAGATGATGAGCAAGCACATCTTAGTCCGTGGCTTATTTCGAGAGTAAGGTTTGAGTGCTGACAACCTTAGGCCTCTTGGAGCTGGCCTTCCAGAGGTCAGGAGGTCGAGGCGGCTATGTTTCTGTGACTAAGCATGCCTCTGGGCACCTTTATCTTGCCTTTAACACTCAATTCTCTCAACTCAATTATAACAAAACAAGTTTAAATTCTTCCTTCTCTCAGTTGTAGTAATATAAAAGCAAGTTCATAGCCTCCGTCGTAGGCTAATAATTCATTAGGAACTGAAAGCTTTCTTCTAGACTGTTGGCCAGATATACAGTATGTATCAGAAAATATTAACCATGGAAGAGATTTATTAACAATGCCTCTTATAGTTCAAGGACTGTGCATGCTTGTAATCCCACTACTAAAAACTGAGGCAGGAATGCAAGGTATAAACCATCCTGGTCTATGTAATGAGCCTCTGTCTTAAAACAAACGAAAAAAGGTCTTAAAGATTTTAATGTGCAATATGTATATCCTCATAACAGGAAATCAAGTGACTATAATTGAACTCTATTTATAATCTTTAACTGAGTATAAAAGTGATGTTGTGGTAACAAAAAGGATACTTAATGACCCCATACCCCATCCAGATACAGGATTTCACTGTGCGGTAACCCTAAGGTTGGCCTTGAACTACCTCTATTCTTTCCTCAGTCTCGGTGTTCTGAGTGCTGAGGTTAGAGACATGTACCATGGTGCCTGGTTTAATTAGTTGCTTTCCATAGCGATTCCCCCTGTGTTATAAAGTTGCTAGTTTCCAAAGTGTACAAAGAAGAGAAGGAAAAATAATGAAATGAAAATTAAATACCTCATTTTATCTATAGAGCAAAGCAGCAACATTTTCTGGGTTGCTTTGGAATATTTTCAGAGTCAGTACCATGAAAGTTCCCATGTCTTTTCAGCACGTATGGCAAATACAATGGGAATGACAATTGCATGGTCATGAATATCAATAGCCAGAAAATATTACAGTCTCATAATTTGGAACTCAGGGCCACCTTTTATGGAACACTTTTTAATTAAAATATAATTTAAATATTTGAGTATTTAGTTATGAGTTCTACACTGACTTTAAAAATAAACCATCTGTAAAGTACATCTTCCATGGGGGGAAAAAACAGAAAAAAATAGCTGTGCAGACCAGGCAGGGAGACAAGAAGCTCGCTTGAGGCAGCTTATGCTGTGTTTACACAGGATTGTTCAAGATAAGCATTAAGTGTTAGCAGTCAGTTTCTACTTTTGTCCCTGTGGCTCTGACAGCATGCCTCTTTTCAGAATGAGTCCATTGTGTTTAAAAATATGTCCATTAGCTGGTTAAATTATTGATTAGGCTTTTAGTTCCCCTAAAGTGGAGATGGATGAAATGCAGGGAGAGAATCCTGATGGCTCATCTCATGGGCTTTGGCATTGAACTCATAATTGTTGCAAAAAGGGTAATTTAGATTTTCCTTTTCTTTTAACTGTAGGCTGTAACCACACAAAGATAGTTACCATAATGTTATGCTTAGCACTGCCAATCTGAATGCAACGCTACCTCATTTAAGCCCATTGACACGATTGCTAGTCATGATTACAGGCACTCATACCTCTTTAGTTTGGGGCAACTAATGTCTTAGTAAAAGTAAGCATTTATAAAATTACCCAAATTTGGGAAAGTTCGCCAAACCCTAGGTAATTATATTGTTCTATTATTCAACATAAAGATTGCCATGACCTTGAGGTCCACTACTTAGAATTAATCATGTGCTTGTCAAAAACAAAACAAACATTGAAATGGTTGGCTACTCTTTTGTCTTTTCTTAATACATTATACCGGAGGACAGTAATGTTAATTTACTAAGAAAGCTCTACAAAGTGACTGTGTGTTCATTTTTCTTTTGTTTGTCCAATTGTTTGAATAAGAAAATTCCCTCTTCTAGAGAGAAGGAAACAAGAGCAAAGAGGCTTCGCAGCCTGCCTGAAGTCACAGGGGAAATGCCAGCAAATCCAGTGACCAAGTTCGTTGCACACTTAAAAACTTGAGAGGTAGGTAGATATTATGTCAAATATTCAAACCACAGCAAAATAAACTTAAACTAAAGACAAAAGAGCCTGTGAGTCCAGAATCGGTTTTCTTCCACATGCTGTATATCTACCAGAACTTTGCCAACAAGTTGAAATTCCTGTATTTTTGTGATTTCTGTTTATATCATTATAATTGTCTCAGTAATTTATCTGTGGCAACTAACAATATATCAATTGTGAATTTTTCTTAAAATTCATTCATTTAAAATAACACTTACATGTCTTTAGGAATGAGGGCAATTAAGGTTTCAATATCTGTATCTAAATGCACACAAATCTGTTGGCTTAGTACTGACTCTGAACATTTCAAGATAATAGATATTGAAGTTGAAAATACTTATCCCACGTAATAAGATTTTATGTCAGCTGAACCTCAAGCAGGCACCAACGTTAGAGAATGGGAAAGCAACTCCTGTCTTCTAGGCTCAAAGAAGCATTTCAGTGATTTAGACAAATTTTTCAAGGAATGTTAACTAAAAGTGACTCTTAGAAGGAGAAAGTTGACAAAGGGATAGAAAGAGCAGGAAGGGAGATGAGGGAGCAAGACGGAGAGAACAAAGCAAAGGGAATTTTTAGAATCAAATGTGTTGGTCAGGAAAAAAAATAGGCTTCTGAATGTGGCTTTATGCAAGCCTTTAAATCTCTACTCAGAATTAACTTCAGGTATTGATCTTAGAATGCTTCCCTTTCCAGAGGGGCTTTTGTGTTCCACGTGACTTTCACTGTGGTTTCATATAAGATGTGCAATACCACAACCATTCATATTTAATCACTACTCCTAGATATTGTTTTAACATTCCATACCCTTGACTCTTCAAAGAAAGTCTTTTCTTGGGTAGGTGAAAAACTAAACATTTTTAATTTGGAACATATTTAATGAGGAAAATGATGCATCCATATCATTTTTATTTATATTTACTGTAGAAGTCTGAAAGTATCCAAAAATGACCTTGAGTCAACGTAATCATTCATTCACATTGTTTTGCTTTGTGATAATAGGAGGTTAGAGACTTGAATCTGGAATCAGAATGCCTGGCTGTGAGCACTGGCGTGCTGAATCACGGGTTTCCATATTAGCTAAATGAAAACAATAACTTAGTTTTCAGGTATGTTCTGATACTTAAATGAGTTGTGGTATATAAAAATAATTTATAAATGGAAAACATTGCATGGAAGACATTGCACATGTTCAATTAAAGTAAATTTAGAATATAATAATATGCTATGTATGGGGATTTCTTTCATAGGTTTTAATTACCTGCAGTCAACCACATGGTAAGAAAATGCTAGAGAATTCCAGAAATAAATAATTCATGATTTTCAAATAATTATGTATTAAAAGTGTATTGTTGATTGTTCTATTTTATTATTAATCTCTTAATATATCTAATTTACAAATGAATTTTTTATAGATAAATATGTACAGAAAGCAATATGATGTACATCATAATCCGGGGCTGGTAGATTGCACCTCCATGGATTAAAGACTTCTATTGTACCTATTGTATCAAACATATCTGAGTTATTTGAATTATATTTCATAGATGGCAAATTCAATGATTCTTAGTTCATCTGTAATTATATGTGTATATCACAACTTCTAGCAGTCAACATGACTTCTAGTTAAAACAGAAAATATTAATTACCTGTGTCCCAGTATGAAAATAGCTAAGTTATATCCCTAGCACATGAAGCTATTGTTCAGTTTTTGAGGTGTTTTTTAATAAATTCAAGTTTTATCCACCAGCCTCACTGCTGATGGATGTAGTTAAAAATCAATACAGGAGGAGATTGTTAAATGAAACCTGCGTTTCATTTTAAAAAGCACTGTGACTGCATGTTGGAAGCAGATAGGGCTCAGGAGTAGCGTAATGAGCTGGATTCTTGCTTTCTCTTGAGGGCACTGATCTCTGCCATACCATGTATTTGTCTGGTTCTTCATAGTCTGTTCCTGCACCCTCATACAAGAAGTGACGTCTAGAAATGACACTCTTTGAATAAGAGGACTCTGCTGCTGTCGACCACTACTGTAGCCTCTCTTTTAAAACACAGGCACATAATAGGTATGCAACAACAACTTACTGAGTGGCCAAATGTCTCCTTGGTAACAGACTTACTTCTTTGCCAGCAGCAAATGTGGAATAACTTAATTGCTTTCCAATTATTCTCCCAACTCTAAGGACATGAGGGAGAAAACAAAACATTTTATCCCACAACCCTGAAAACAGCTGGTATTTAATAGGACAGAATGAATTGCTAAATTACATTTTTATTTGTGTTTTCCATTTCTGTGATCAGACTCAGTGCAGCAGAAGCCCCATTCCGCATTTGATTATTTACCAACGTTTCAGTTTTTCAGTCATAATATTTGGTTAGTGAATTATTAACAAATCAGAACTGTTTTGATTCAGGACTGACTAGCATGTAAACACTGCTCTTCCTTTATAGAGGAGTCGAGCAGCAGCTTCATCAAAGCAGCAGTAAACAGGGCAGCTGTTCTAACAGAGAACAGAAGGCTCCTGATGGGTCTCAGCAAGCAGGACCTCTCCTTCTCATTTTTCTGCTAAGTTAGTAGAGGCTTAAGCCACTTAAAGGCAACATGTTTGCAACTGAATCACCATGGCACACATTTGTGTTTTGTTTTTCATTATTAGGCAAATCAGAACTGAGACTTTAGGTGTTATGATTTTGAACAAAGATCTCTTTCTGAGTTTTACACAATGGAGGACTGCCACTGTTGCTTTCCATCTGAGCTACTGACATTACTTGTTTATGTGTTATCTTTTTCCCAAAAGATCACATTTTCTTTCTAACAGGATTGCCACATTAAAAAAAAAATCACCAAAATGGCAAATGCACTAGCCTGGGAATGATCCTGGGTAGTGTAGCCACAGGGTGGAGAAAAAAGGCCCATTTGCAATCACTGTAAACTTCTCAAAGGACACAGAGTAGAGTTGAGCTGGATTTGTTAAATAAAAACTCATCTTAAAACTTATTGAATAATTAATGAATTCACAAGTATATATTAAATACTTATTAGGCATCTAACAGTCTATAAGAATTAGAGATATAATAGTGAGTAAATTATATGTGTCATTTGTATAGAGGAACTTCAGGTATGACAGGGATACAAAGTAAAATAGTTATCACCCAGTGATATGCAGGTCCTGGGGTCAAGAAGCCTGGCAAATGGCTTCTTAGGCAGAGAAGGATGGAAACTGGGAACCAAAGCTACGTGGGAAACTTCAGACAGAAGCACACGGTGGCTTGTTCTGCTTCTCTGATCTTCCAGCATTCACCCCAATAACTGGCACCGGGTTTGATTTTATTGATAAGACCATTTAAGATTCCTGTTACGTCTGGCATCCAAAGTTCGTGGTACGAATTTCCAAAAAAGTTACTTGCCTGTGGTGTTGGGGGCCCCAGCTCAGGCACAAGCTACACATTGCTGGTTGTGGTGGCACACTGGTTGGATTTACTGAAGGAGGCAGAGGCAGGAGGATCCTAAGTTTGAGTCCGGCCTAAGAGGCTTGCTAAGGAGAAGCTTCAGCTGGGGCCGAGCCACAAAAAGTGGTAGAACCATGGAGGCAGCTACTGCTTTGAATTGCTGGCTGCTTCTCATCATGTTGGTGACTGCAGTGATGCTGCTACCTGGGATGAAGGGTTTATTGCTGCTTGTTGAGAGAAGAATTGCCAGGACCATCATGTTACAAGAAAGCATCGGCAAAGGTCAGTTTGGAAAAGTTTGGCAAGACAAATGGTGGGAAGAAATTGCTGTGAAGATTTTCTCTTCTAGGGAAGAATATTCATGGTTCCAAGAGACAGACATTTATCAGACTGTGATTACTCCAAACCACAGAGGAGGAAAAAAATCTTCAGGGAACCATGACCATGCCTTACAGCAACTTTGAAATCTTCAAAAGGATGACGGGACCCCACAACAATTGACGATTCCACACGGACTACAAATAATACCATTAAGCTGATTAACACCACCCAAAGATCAGCTTTGAACTACAAACTATTCAGGACAATTTTGAGATGGCTAGCTGAGATGATCCAGCCTGACAGACTACTCGAACAAGGACTTGAGACAAGCCCTGCACTTTCCCATTATACAGATACTGGACAAATGATACAACTAACTCTTTCAGGACTTGACAATTAACCCAAACAATTTCTTTCCAGGATTCCCTAAAGATGTCTTTGACCCCAGAAAACAGGAAGTAATTTTAAGAAAATGATGCCCACATTCCCAAGATGTGGGGTGGATTGTTTTTTGGTCATTCAATGGCTTAAGGATAATTGTCATTGTTTATGATGGTTGGTTACAAGTTGTTAATTAGATTCAGAGTTTTTTTTTTTTTAGAGAAAAAAAGAGAATATAGATATGAGGTACATCATTGAATCTACTCTGAGCAAAAAGATAAAGAAATAATAGGATAAATGGGTAGATCATTGAATCTACTCTAAAAAGAAAAAGAGGAAGATATAAAAATGACAAAAGGTAGATTATTGAATCTATTATGAAAAGAAAAAAGATAGACTATGAATATAATAAGATAAATAGGTCAGTTTTTGAATCTACTTTTAAAAAGGAACTACTTGTTTTAAATAGGATAAGTAATGAAAATTTTTTTGTCTGAGTTTATCAAATGTTACTGGACTGGACATTGTTAATACACATAATGGAGTTTTTTGTCTGAATCTGCCAAAGTTAATGAACTAGACATTGTTAATGTAATTCTTGACTGTATATATTGTATATACTTATTGGATAAAGTTTTTCTTGTATCAGTTATAAGCTTTTTTTTAAATTTTAGACAAAAAAGGGGAAATGTGGTGATATTGTGTTCCCCAAAATATTGTACACCCTAATAAACTTATCTGGGATCACAGAACAGAACAACCACTAGATATAGAAGCCAGAAAATGGTGGCACTCACACCTTTAATCCTATCACTTGGGAGGTAGAGATCCATCCAGATCTCTGTGAGTTTAAAGCCACACTGGAAACAGCCAGGCATGGTGACTCACGCCTTTAATCCCAGGAAGTGATGGCACAAAGCAGAAAGGTATATAAGGCATGAAAACCAGGAACTAGGGCTGGTTAAGCTTTTAGGCTTTTGAGCCGCACAGTTCAGCTGAGAGGCATCCAGTCTGAGGAATTGGTGAGGTGAGGTGGCTGTGGCTTGTTCTGCTTCTCTGATCTTCTAGCATTCACCCCAATAACTGGCACTGGGTTTGATTTTATTAATAAGACCATTTAAGATTCCTGCTACAGCACATGGCAGAGAAAGAAGGGGTGGTATGGTGCTGTGGTCAGGTGACAGAGTAAGGCAGACTTCAGAGACAGCTAACAAACCCTGGATTCTGGAATTTAAAGTTGGCAAAACATGATCCAGGCAAAGGAAAGGGTCACAGGAAACAGCAAGAGATCATTCATATTGGACCCTAAAATTCTTCGGTAGTTGGTTATTTAATCCCAGGCACAACAAGGAATCATTAAAGGATATAAGTAGTGAAAGCGCATAGGAATGTGTTTTATAAATGAAAATCTCATAACTGCTTCATGAAAAAGAAGGTTTAGGTTTAGGAAGCTGTTGCTGGCACATAGTTGAAAAGTAATAATGATATCTGCACTGTGACAATAGCAAAAGAGTCAAACAGATTCAAATGATGGCACAATCTTGAACATCTAGTGGTCTGTGTTTGAATAAAATCTCTAATGATTTGCACTTGATTAGCTATCTGGGATGAAAAACAATATCAGGGTTACTATGCAATTCTTTGACTTAGGTAACTGGATATGAAGTCTGAAAAAAAAATTCGTAACAAGAGAGATATTCCACAAAAAGATACTTATGCCCCTTGATTTGACTCACAACTATTGAAACAATGAACTATAAACAATTAAAACTGAAGGAATCCCAGGAAAACGCTCCTGACAGTTTTAATCTGTGCAGATTTCCTGTGTTTTGTTTCAGTGGTTTATAGAACTGTCACACTGGTGCAGAAAAGTCAGGGAAAATTAGAGGTCTTTCAGGTTTGGTCGAACTGAAATTTTTCTCCTATTTTTCATTTTTAAAGAAGTGGCAGACTTGTGAATCTAAGTGGCCCATCTAACATCTCCCCTGGAACTGGAAATATGGAGGGTGAAGGACAAACCTAGGTGCTAACAAGGAAAGCCTGGAAGCACACTGTGGCCACTCTGAGAGTTTAAGTGAGTCCCTTTAAATGCATACATGCTCAAGTCTGGATGCTGTTTTCCTGAAGTGCCCTGGTCTTAGCCAGTTGTTTGTCTGTGGGAACCAGAGGTGTGGAGTCATTCCAGGAGCCCCAACAATCAAGGCTCAAGCCAATAAAAGAGAAATAATGATGAAAAACAGTGATGAGGTCTAGTCAAGGTAGTCACATAGCAAAGAGAAACAAAGTGTCTAGTGATCACAAACAGTCTTAATTGTATTAAAATGAATTTTATGTTAACTAGAGGAAGAATCGAGGCAAGGATCAAGAGATACGCATAATTAAGCAGCCCTGGTAAAGTGGGTGTGGCTGATCACTGCCTCAGTTCAGGATCTACAAAGAAGTATGAAGTTCTTAGTGCTATCAATGGCATGAGAGACTCAGCATGGTTTTTTCAAGATGATCACTTCTACTTTAGGGTTCAGCTTTACTCTTGTGGATAAGTGCTGCTGTGGAATATTGCTTTTGTACACTTGTTTAATAAAATGCTGATTGGCCAGTAGCCAGGCAGGAAGTATAGGTGGGATAAGCAGACAAGGAGAATTCTGGGAAGAGGAAGGCTGAGTCAGGAGACACCAGCCCACCATCCAGGGAGCAGCATGTAATGGCACACAGGTAAAGCCACAGAACATGTGACAATATATAGATTAACAGAAATGGTCTGAGTTTTAATGTAAGAGCTAGTCAGTGGTAGGCCTGAGCTAATGACCAAACAGTTTTAATTAATATAAGCCTCTGTGTATTTACTTGGGTCTGAGTGGCTGCGGACCCGGTGGGACACAGGAAAACTTCAGCTACAAACTGTAATCTATAAGGTTAGGGGTGGAGGTGGACTATCCTAGAAGAATTTGTTCTTGCTAAGATCTAAAGTGTCAGAAGACTTAGGACAAGAACTTATCTCTGAGCCTTCAGCCTTGAAGGAGGATGGGTTAGACAGATAAGGCTCAAATGATGAGCATGCTGATCTGCAGAGGTAAGCTGGTAACCCAAAGTAAAGGAGACAGGCACAAAATGAAGGCAGTGCTGCCAGGCTTTCACTCTGATTTTAGTTACCTTGTAGATGCAAGTGATGAGTCGATGCTTTTTACCAAAAGCATCCTCTAAGTGCCTGCTTCACTAAACACCATTGCAAAAGACTGGCCATTACTTGGACATGCTTTCACTCCATAGAGCTCCCATAACTTCTGACTACTCAAATGTCAGAATAGCCTTCTGAAAAATGCCAATAATGAGAAGAGTGATATGCAGTGCGTTCTCAGAAAAGAAGGAAAGATGAAAGCCTTCTTATGCTGTGCCAATACACTTCCCTCTGCTGATTGATGTGTTGCAGTAGAGAAAGGGAAAAATGAATTATTAGATTAGTATTCAAATTTAAATTAGATAGGATGTATTTTTAATTTTTTTTCTTATTGATAAAGCTCATAGTAAAGCTCATGAGTTTCTTGAGGGTTAAGAAATATCTTGAGTTGTTTTGTGCATAACTATGAACAAGAGGAGCTCCCCCAAGGCAAGGGATAGCGAATGAATGAATGATTCATGAATGTAATCAATATGACCAAGGAAAGAAACTGTGAGCCTAAAGAGAAGTAAAGCAAAGTGCTCAAAATTGAAGTGCAAAGAGAAACACACACACACACACACACACACACACACACACACACACACACATACACACACACATCTCATGAAAAAGCTAAAAAAAAGAACAAAATATCCAACACTGCAAAAATATCAAAAGTATAACGTATTCATAATGACAGCCTAAGGAGAAAGAAAGCAAGGCATAGAAGATTCTTTGAAATGCTAGTTACTGAAGTTTCTCTGTAACTAATGACATAAACTGTATCTCATAGCTAGAGAGCTCAGAGTCAACAAGGAGGGTAAATATGAACAAAGAAGTAGCAGTCACTCCAGCAAAGTCAGAGGGAAAGCCCTTTACCTAGAGGTGTAAAGATGCAAATTACATTATATGTTTTCATCAGAAACAGTGTTGACAAGAGAGAGAAGAATAACATATTCAGTATATGAAAACAAGAACCACCAATCTAGAATCCTATGTCTGACAAACTTATCTTTCAAAAGTAGAGCTCATTCTTTCCAGGCCAATGGACTTCTGCTGTGTATATGCACCACAATTCCCCATATACTCATGTGTCAGTCAGCATCTAGGCTGGTCCCATTTTCAGCTGTTTTCAAAGAGATGGCAGTAAATATGGATGTGCATATATCTCTATGGTAGGACGTACAAATCCTTGCTTTATATACATGTGGTGGTTTGAATAGGTATGGCCCCTATAGAACTCATGTGTTTGAGTGTTTGACCCATAGGGAGTGGCATTATTAGGAGGTGTGGCCTTGTTGAAGTGTATCAATGTAGAGATGGGCTTTGAAGTCTCATATATGCTCAAGCTATACACAGTGTGGCATATAACTCCTGCTGCTGCCTATGATCAAGATGTTAAATTCTCAGCTCCTTTTCCAGCACCCTCTCTGCCTGCATTCCATCATGCTCCCTGCCATGAAGATAATGGACTAAACATCTGAAACTGTAAGCCCGTACCAATTAAATTTTTCCCTTCTAAGTATTGTTGTGGTCTTGGTGTCTCTCACAGCAATAAAAACCTTAACTAAGGCAGTACCCAACAGTAACATAGCTGGGTCACAAGACAGTTTTATTTTTAGATCTCTGAGGAAATTCCATACTGATTTCCAACAGTGGCCGCACTGGTTTATACACATAACAGTGAATATGTCTTCCTCTTCCCCACAATCCCACCAGCATTTCCTATCATTTATTTTCTTGGTAATAACTATTCTAACTACAATGATAGGAATCTCAACACAGTTATAGTTGATATTTCCGTGATGGCTAAGAATATCAACCCTTTTATTACTACTTATTGGCTATTTGTGCCCCTTCTTTCCAGACTATCTGTTCACTTTATTAGCCAACTCACTTATTCAAGGTTTTGTTTTATTTTTGGAGTTTCATTTTTGCAGTTCCGTATATATTCTAGATATTAGCTTTCTTTCTGAGGTATTTGCATAGATTTCTCCCATTGTGTAGGCTGATCACTCTGATAATGTTCTTTACTGAACAGAAACTTTTTACATACATGTGATCCCACTTATCAGTTCTTTGGTCCCTTGCCTATACTACTTGAGTTCTTTTCAGAAAACTTCACCTATGCTTCTATCTCCAAGTGTTATCCCTGTGTTTTCCTCTGGCAGTTTCAGTGGTTTAGGCTTTATATTCTGTCGTGCAGGGTGAGAGATATGGGTATGACTTCATTCTTCTACATGTCACTATAGTTTTCCCTGAATTATTAGTTGAAGAAAATGTTATTCTTCCATGTGTGTTTTTGACACATTATCAAAAATGAGGTGGCTGTAGCTGTATAGGTTTATGTCTGGATCTCTAGTTTATTTCATTGTTCCACAGGTCGTCTTTTGTGTTAGCAACATGTTGTCTTTGTCATTACGGCTCTGTGGTATAATTCAACATAAACTATTGTGAAAAATCCAATAACTCACCTAGAAAACACAAATGAAAGGCTTACAAATAGTATGCAACCAACAGAAGACAGAATATTAAGACTTGAAGATAAAATAGGGGGTCTATACTAAATAAGAAAAGAATAAGAAAAAAACATAAAGATAAGGAACATACAGGAAATGTTCAATAACATTTAAAAAACAAATCTTTAAAGTATAGGTACAGATGAGGGAGAAGAATCTCAGGTCAATTGCTTGGACCAGATCTTCAACAACATTGTAGGAGATGGCTGAGAAACCTTCAAAAACGTGTTCAACACCCTTAGACACTGGGGAAATGCAAATTAAAACTACTTTGAATTTTATCTCAACCAAGTCTAAATGACATAGATTAAAAATAAATAATAAATAAATAAATAAATAAAAAGTAAACAAACAACAACAAAACCAAAACCAAATGAATGTGGATTTGGGGAAAGGAGAACACTTATTTACTGCTGTTGGGGTGCAACATGTCCAGTCACTGTGAAAATTAGTGTGGAGGTTTCTCAAAAAGCTAAAAATAGATGTATCACATGATCAAGCTCTACCACTTGTGAGTGGGTATTTGCTGAAGGGATTCTATATCCTACTATAGAGATACCTGCTCATCTATTTTCATTCATTCAACAAGAATGAAAAAGAGCATATATGTCCATCAACTGATAAATGAGTATTGAAAATGTAGTTTATTAACATAATTGGTTATTATTTGTCCATTAAGAAAAATGAAATTATGAAATTCACAGATAAATAAATAGAATTTGAAAAAAAATCATTCTGGGTGAGGTAATTCAAACCAAGAAAGACAAACATCACATATTTTCTCTCAGTTGTAGATTATTGTAGATTTTATCTACATATCTTTGGATACGTGTGTTTTATTTAGAATATGTGTAGAAGTCAGTAAATTACTAAGAGAGTGTGGGGAGTGGCTTCTGAAGGAGGGGAGGTATAGTGCTCTGATAGAAACGGTTATCAGGAAATAATGGGACGGGGAAAGGAAAATTGGAGTAAAGAAGAGGAGGGAAGGGTAGAAGAAGGAATAAATAACCTAATATAATATATATGTGTATATGTGTGTGTAGATGTATGTATCTATATGCTACCTAACATATATTACACTATACATGGGATACATAATATGTGTGTATATGAATATTACATTATAGATGTATTAGGTTGCATTAGCATATATATTAGGTACACACACACACACATATATATATATATATATATATATACATACCAATATATATATGTGCATGTATATATATGGTGCCTTATGGGGTTACCAAATAATGGGGCAACAGTACCCCTACTAAATACCACATGTTAATAAATGAAGAGATCTGTTGCCAGGATGCTTTACTACTAGAGGAGATAAATAATGATCAGTCTTACACAACTATGAATATTGACAGCTACAATGACAGTCTTGGCAGGACAAGGACATTGGTTTGATAATGGCATGGACTTTAGGGGAATATCCAGCTGCTTTTGGATTGCATGTAAGGAGAAACCCATCTAGTATCATTGTTGGACTAAGAACCTATACCTATATGTTAGTTTCTGGGAGAGGAAGAGAGTTTTTTGTTTGTTTGTTTTTTTTTTTTGTTTAAGAATGTAGCCCTTCTACATTGTAGTGGGAATTCACATATTCAAGAATATTTGCACTGCATAATTTTATTGAAAGATAAAGATTGGATGGGTAATGTAGTGGTTTTAACAGAAAACAATAATGGACATTGAAGCAACAACAGAAAACCAGTGCAAGGTCAATGTCTCTAAGTACGTTGATCCATTGTTCAGAGAATGATAATCAGAAATCAAGTAATGGTGTCTTTGGAGACCTTTTGTCTCAAATAGATTTGTTTGGCCTTTTGTCGTTGTTGTTTGTGTATGTGTGTGTTTCTTGTGTTTTCTCTTTTATGTATGTTTATTCTCATCTGTTTGCTTTATTGTTTGCCTGTTGGTTTGTTTTCTAAAGAGAGATAAAGAAAGCATGGAGTTGGGTGGGTAGGGAAACCATGAACAGAATATATTGCATAAAACAAAATTATTTTTAAAAATTATTCAAATTAAAACAAAACAAAACAAAAACAAGAATATCCAAATCTGTGTCAGATCCTTTGGAAACTCATAGTAAATATTCTGTATGTGTGTTTACTATAAAAATTAGTATGCTTCAAATATGAAACATGAAGTTTTGGGGGATGAGAATATAAGGTATGAGTTTGTATTTGTGTGTGTGCATAAGTGTCTACATGTATTGCAGGCCAGAGGATAACCTCAGATATCAGTTCAGTGCAGCCCAATAAAGCTTATTTGAGGATAAGAGGGAAAAGCCAGCCACTATATCAAACATAGAAGTAAGTCAGGCAGTGGTAGCACACACTCTTAATCCTAGCATTCGGGAGGCAGAGATTCATCCAGATCTCTATGAGTTCAAGGCCACACTGTGGAACAGAGCCAGGTGTGGTGGCACACGCCTTTAATCCCAGCAGTAGTTAACCATAGAGGTCTGGAGGACTGTACAGATAGGAAGTGATAGAGCTTAGCGGAAAGAGGAAAATGATGTAGCTGGGCAGAGAGAGGAGTAGGAGAGCAGGGACAGAAAGGTATATAGGCTTGAGTATACAGGAAGTAGTTCTCTCTTTGGCTGAGGATTCCTAGTAGTAAGAACGTGGCTGGCTTCTGTCTGCTTCCCTGATCTCTCAGTTTTTACCCCAACATCTGGCTCCAGGTTTTTTATTAATAAGATCATTTAGCAATTTGTCTTACAATTCACCTTGGCTTTTGCTTGTTTTGTTTGTTTGTTTGTTTGTTTTGTTTTGAGACAGAGTATCATTGACATGGAACTTGGCAAGTAGGCTATACTGATTAGAAAGGGAGTCTAATGCGCTCTCTCTCTCCATCGCTGTAATTACAAATGTACGTCACTACATGGGGCCTCTCTTATGGTTTGTGGAGATGCTTAAGTTGTCATAAGGACATGACAAGCACTTTACTCACTGAGCTTCCTGTCTCTCAGCATGATGCTTTTAATGTAAAGAAGGAAGTTAGGAGTATAGAAACAACAAACACGCAACAATTGAGCCTGGGGGACTGTATTGAAAATCATGCAGGAGAAGATCACAGTGAAGAACAGTATCAGGACTGTTTAAGAAAATACATATCTTTACATATACCCACATGGTTCACTGCAGAGCTTTAGACTGGCAGCATAAATTAGCATTTAACTGATGTTATCTAGAAGAGGCTATATGATCATTTGGCACAAAAACAAGCAGGCATCCATGCATGGTTACATTTAATAATTACTCTATGAAATGGAAAAAACTATCAAGTTATTAAGTAGATATTTTAAAATCCTTTTGAGGTAGGTATCTTTTGTTTCCCTACCCCATTCTGCTTATTTGTTAAAATAGGAAATTTCTGTCCCTCTCATGCAAATTGTTTCCACCTTTGGACAAGTAGTGAACAAGAGAAATGACATTCTCTCTGCCTATGAATTTTCCACTTGGTTATCACTGGGTGACCTCGAGTTGATCATTACTGCTTTTATGATGGCAAAATGGGACATTGATTCTTTTTTATCGAATTCTTTGTCTAATTGTTACCTGATTTCTTATTTGAAGCTATGTCCTCTGCCTAGTTCATATCTTCTATTATTCTCCTTAGAAGGTTAGTTGACTTTACTTATACCAGAATGTAATTATTTACTAATGATGAAAAGTCCCAGGCAGAAATAATACATCTGGAAAGTGTTGTTTCATTTCATCCCGCTCAGTCATTATGACTCAAGCTTCAACATAGCTGTTTACCTAAGCACCGAAGAAGAGGGCAGTTGAAGGTTAAGATGTTAAAACACTAAAACTTGCAAAATTACTTCAATATGCTGATACTCACTTAACCGATGAACTGATGAAGACGATGTGACTAAGTGAAAGTCTTAGTTTGCATGAAACTTCAAACAATTTGGTTTATTGAAGTCCAATCTCTGTCCATGATTAGTTGGACATAAAATTATTACTTTTTAGTTTCTTCTAGTTAATCCACAAATATTTGAAACACAAAATTTAACTTTTTAATTTTGTTGGTTTTATTACTGCTTACCTATCAATGAGTAACTTTACTCTGGCCTTATAATTATAGTAACCAAATTTCTTCTGTAGAGAACATGGACCTTCTTGGTAGATACTGGATCTGACATTCAATACTCATTTTGATTTTTTTTTTCTTGCCCATATTTTTGATACACTGGGAAATAAAACCCACTAACATTTTTCTATGTAAGTTTCATTTTCTCACATTTTCTTTGTTCTTGATTTCTTTTGTCTTTTAGAGTTATTGCTACTTCTTAGTTCTTTCCCAAACACTTAAGCTCAGTGAGGAGTTCATCACACCTCCATTCAGATGTACTAAGTGATAGCATTCTTTCTAAATAACTCCCATGGTAGTATAAAATATGCCCATCTGCATTTTCAAAGTAAATTTCAGATTTTATATCTTCAAAAAGCATATGTGTTTGATCAAAAGTAAAGCTTTTGCCGCTACATTGGATATTCATAATCCTTTGTTAGGAAAATGTGGATATTCTTTCAACTGGCTTTTCAAGGTACTTGTGAATAGCTGATTTCAATACATCCTTTTGGTTCTACTTACTCCCGACAGGTGATGAATATACAAATTACATAACTGGATCTTGCTTATCAAATATTAAGAGCAAGACAAACAAAGAAGTGGGAAGCAGACCAAGACTGACCTTGAAGTCCGTATTTAGTCAAGGACAGAAGCCCACAATCATAAAGTGAGTGCTGAACTGGAGCACTCTGGCAGAGATAATAAAACTCGAGATCACATTAGGTAATAAAATGCTTGAGGTTAAGCTGTACTTGGAGCAAAGCACAAAACTCAAGAGAGGTACAGAAAAACTGATAATCTTTACAGAGGTTTATAAAGACATTGAGAAAATACTAAAGCTTGAGCTTCCAAACGGAGCAGGTCCACCATCTTCAGAGGCTGTCTTGGATGGGAGAGAAAAACAGCATTGGATACTAGATGCAACTGTGCCTCACTTCTGACTCCATCATTTCCTGTTTTTTCTCAGAAAATTTCTCTTGAGAGCCTTGCTGACTCCACCTATAAAGTGGGGAAAACAGTACTGACCCACCATGGTTTTGTTTGGTTGGTTGTTTGGTTGTTTGGTTTTTGAATGAAGGAAAATGCTTGGCTTCAGTGAAGAAAAAAACTGTTTGTGAATGTAAAATATGTTCACAAGATGGAATGGAGCTGGGCTTAAGGAAAAATAAACTCTTTTTGTGGAGGGGAAGCTTTAGTGCTTTATGTCACCCGCAATTTTTTATTTTTTATTCATGGATAGCTCTTTTCCCAATATTTTTATGTATTTGTACTCATTTTGAACAGTTAACAAAAGAAACCTTTGTTTGTTAAAAGTCTCTTGACATGTACATTTGTATATTCAACATCCAGCATTTTCTAGGAGAAACATTTTATAAATTCAATGCAGCTATAATTTATTAAGATGAGTATAAGAATATAAATAACATGGTAGGTCCACCTTAATTAAACAGTGGCTTATTAATTGGCATTATCACACAAAGCTGAAGAAACAAAATTGCCTTAGAAGTAATTGGAATAGGTTCCCTTTATAGGAAATCTTCTAAGACAAGCCCTCCAACAAACACCTTCTCTTAGGCGTCACCACCATCCACACCATCATATATAATCATTGAACAGAATGCAGGAAATTTCCTCCAACAGCAATAAAAGATGTTATTCTAATCCCAGGGTGTGAGTCCTAGGACAAGCCAGCTAGAGATTTCTTAAGTTGTAACTGGTTTCCCAGTGTCTTCATAATTCTCTTTGTTTCTTCAGGAATGAAAAGACTGGGTTGCTGCAATGAGCCAGTCCTGTGTTCAGATGGTACTCCTCTCTGTCCTCAGGGATCTTTTCCTGCTAATTACCCATTTTAGGATACACACTTGCAAATGTATTCAACCTACTCCTCACTATCACTTTGGCTAAAATCATCTGATTCTTTTATTCTAAAATAGGCTAGAATTCACTTATGCCCTGGAGCTGTTATGCAAACTTTCTACTACTCCCTCCTTAGAACAGAATTCTTTAAATTACTTCCCCCACTTTCCCCCCTCGGGCACTGGCTCATTACTATTACCATCCTTGTGTTTAGTTTAGGGTTTGACCTCTTTCTGGGAGCTCTCTTCTCTCCTGCAAGTCACTAATGACTGTGCTGGGTCTGGTAACCTCTCCCTCCCCATTTGCATTTTCATCCTCTAATTTAGTCTTTCTTTTGTCTCTTCAGCTCTGTTTGAAGGACAACAGACCAGACAGACTCAACTTCTATCACTAAACCCAGAATTTATACACTACCAGCTATCACATTTCCACCATAGACCATCTCTGTCCACCCTACAGAAACCTTCATTATTTTTTTTTTCTGTCTACTGGTGACATTTAAACTGCTTCAAAACTGTTTGACGTTTTTCATAGTCTAATTTCTGCCTTGAGTCCTGGGTCTTGACCCTGATACAGCCTTGTGCCAGTTGTATTTCTTCAAATCTAATATTTTCTCTCATGTCTTACATATACTTTTGTCTCAATGTACACTGTAAGAAACATTAGATCTTAGTTGCTTCTATTAAATGCTGTAAAACTTGCCCTTAGAACAAAGCATTTAAATCTTTTTATCTCCCCCACCTTGTAAGATTTTATGCAAATGTTTTAATGCCCCCTACTCAGTAAAACTATTGTTTACAGGAAGGCCCTGCTTTATTCTAGGAACTTAAGGGACACAAGTAGAAAGCTCCTATTCCCCCCTTTTAATTTCCTTTGTTCTGATTCTTTTAAAACTAATCACAAAATGTTGTGAGCCTAGGCCCCAGCCGGTGGGGAAAACATAGCAACCATCTGCCTTAAAGTGAAAACCAAGCAAAGTCCCCTTCCGTTGCTTTCTTTTTTGGCTTTTGTGAACAGTGAACCTTTGGATCAATGCAAGACAGTTGTGTGATCTGCTTAAGGGTTCTTCTGCAAAAGGCGCATGAACTGGCTTTTTGGAGCCCATTACCTGTAGTGGGAAACCTTGCAAAGTCTTGATGCAGGGGGAGGAGCTTGGACCTGCCTCTACTGAATGTACCAGGCTCTGCTGACTCCCCATGGGAGGCCTTACCTTGTTGGAGGAGGGAATGAGGAGGTAGGCTGGGGAGGGGGAGGTTGGAGGAGGAGGAGGAGGGACAAGAAGGAGATCTGTGGTTGGTATGTAAAATGAACAAAAAATTCCTTAATAATTAAAAAAAAAAAGGAATAAAGTTTTGCTTTGTTGAAACACTTGTTGGAGTGTGGTCTCTTTCTTTGTGGCCCTGAGGTTTTTTTTTTTTTTTTTTTTTTTTTTTTTTTTTTCTAGCAGCATCTTCGTAGTTTTACCTTTAGAAAGTCAATGCCTCCTTCAAACCTACTCTGTGAGGAATTGAAACATTTCACAATTTCATTCTGCTTCTTCATATTTGTGGGAATTTTTCTTATATTTAACCAATCATCTAAAATTGTGAAATTTTTAGGAGAAATGTGTGAACACAAGCTAGTTCACCTGGTGTAGCCTAATATTTTCCTACCAGACTTAAAACTCCTTGGAGTAGAGATATTTTTTGTTTAGTTGGAGCCCCTGCACATTCCAGGAAGCCCCATTCCTGTCTCTTTCTCTCTCTGCAAACTCCAACCACTCTGAGAGTCTCCAAACAAATGAAAGGCTTCAAACATCCCGGTTCCTCTTTCTTGGTGACTATTGAAACTTACAGCCTATAAAATCTCACTACCTTAGTTTAGGCGCTTGACTTCTCTGGCCTTGTTCTCTGAGACCAGTGAACCAACCGGACCAGTAGTTGCTTTGCTCAATAAACCTGTTTTTATACTTTTTTCAATTCAGCTTGATCTGGCTTACTGAGTCAGCAGAGAAACTTATGGAGAGTGTGAAAACCTATTAGTTTTATTCATTTTAAACTGTTCAGTACATATAAATTTACCACTTAATATTATTGAATGTAAAATTATGTAATGAATACCAGATAGAACATTTACTCATGGATACATTGTTAATAATCTGGGACCTTTTAGCTTGTTTCTCCCTTGTTGTTCATAATATTCTTTGCTTTGAAATATAAAACACATAGAGAAAGTGACTACAACTTATTTATGTTCTACTTTGGTATTTAGTTGTCTCATGCCATTTTAGGTTTAATTTTATATTTCTAATACAGTTTGACTCTGTCATTCTGGCTGGCCTCAAACTCACAGAGATCTTCCTGCCTCTCTGCCTCTGCCTCCAGAACACAGGGATTAAAGATGTGTACCAGGACACCTGGCATTTCATTGTTTCCTTCTTTGTGTAAGAATTATGCCTCAGTAGTCAATACTATTTACCATAAAGCATTTCCTATGGTTTCCCATCCCCTCTTTTTAGTTATTTTCCTTTTCACTGTGACAGAATATGTGGGGGAAGGAACTGAAGTGAAGAACTTGTTCTGGCTTGGGATTTAAGAGCGTATAGCCCATCATGTTGGGGAAGGCAGGGAAGCTGGGGCTTTGTTCAGGGTAGTCGCTAATGGTGTGTTAGTTAGTTAGTTAGATATTAGCAGTATTAGGAGATATGATCAGAGCTCTCCTTCAAAATCAACAGTCTGTAACAGCAAGGACTGGAACTGCAGGACATTATTTCTTAGCCATAGGTATGGGACCTGAGGTCAGTGAGGAGCGGTGACAGCCTGAACTGCCCAAAAATTCATGATCACTAAGCCTGTTTTCAGAAACCCTAACCCTTGTAAGATTATTATACAATGGGAGACTTTCTGATAAACAATAGAAGCATAACATGGCCCCTTCCTGTAAAGGTCAGTTGAAATAGGCTTGTCAAACACTTGTTTAGGAAAATACCCCTCAGGAAAAGCCGTCTGTTCTCAAGATCTTAGAAATAGCTTGCCCACTTAAAAGGGAAGTTGATCAGTGGTCTCTTGCCATTTTCCCCTTTTACACATTTAGAGTACTCTGCTCAGCAATGGTCCCTTCAGTCCTCTTTGTCCTCACTCTTTGAAAATATGCCTTTCTCTACATTTTGAGAATCTCTGCTTATCTTTTGCTCTGCACTCTGTGTCCTCTGCATTCATTTTGTTGGAGAACAAAAGGACTCAGGAGCAAAGGCGGGTCCACAATAGAGTCCCAGTGACATTTGTTGGTGTTTCTGCCCCAGAGTGATTGGATTTCTCCTTCACTCACAATAAGGCATGGACTCCTCTTCCTTTGCTGGACATTATCTGCTTCCTCTGCTTACAACTTCCCTCGGTGTATACACGCCTGTCCTTGGTTTGGGATTTCCTTTATGTTCCTATTTTGAGACTATATGGTTCAAGTTGCTCACTCTTACTCTGTATCTGTCTCCAGGTACATGCATGCTAACCTAACTCGGGTGCTTTTTACAAAATAGTAATGGCTACCCTCATTTGATATTTCCCAAGTACTCCTGTTGCCATGTACTTATACGATCTACATGTTTCCTATATCAGCTTAAAGAAGTAGCACCAGAATTCAAATGGTAGGCTATTCCTGTTTTTGAGGTACTTATTTTACATAACATCCTATGTCTTGAAGGAGACTTCCCTTGTGGTTATTAGCTTCTGAAACATGGCCAACACATGCAGTTCTTTCTATTTGGATTTCCTCCTAAACTCTCCAGATACTTGTGAGAAAGAAATTCCTGTTATAAATGAGAGAGGCAGTAGTATCTTTACCATGTATAAAAAGGCAAAAAAAAAGTTTAAAGGAAAATATCTTATGTTTTATCAAGATAATTGATTATAGTTTGTGCCGAATTTGTCAAGCTCTTCACTGCTTAGGAAAAATTCTTAACAAAGTGAAGACCTATTTAAAAACATGCTTTTGTTCATTTTTATCTAAGTGTTATACAATAGCTAAATTTAAACCAGCATTTATTCTTCAAGACTAGTGTAATTGAGCCTCTGGGTGTTCAATAGAAAGACCTAGAGGTCAGGCCCAATGAGGATAAAGAGGCTAGAAGAACAGCCTATATTTTGTCCTAGCCTCAGGTAAACCAGCTTGCAGGGTCAGTGGGATACATCTAAAAGTGCTACAGAACCCTGGTGAGTTGCACATCCTTATGATCATAGGGACCACAGATTCCACAAAGCTTGAGAACCTAGCCAGTGTATAACTGAGAAGAGAAGGGCAATTGTATAAGGAAATGTCCCTGATACTCCTAAAGAGAATTCCCTATGTTCAAGACTGACCCATCATAGCAGATGATCAGAGAGGAAATACTAAGTTTGCAAAGTAACCCTAAAGAATCTTGGTTGACTTGAACAGAAAAATAATAAAAAAGAAAGCTTAACTTTTAGACAATTACATGTTTTTACAGTAAAAAAAAAAAAAATGAAGACCAAAGATTGTAGTGACTGGTACTAATACAGAACAAAAGTGGAGCTAATGAGATGGTGTAGTAGGTAAACCCACTTGCTGCCAAGTCAAGGACCTGAGTTGAATCCTCAGAACCTACATGGAATGGGAGAATTGACTCCTGCAGGTTGTCCCCTGACTTCCATATCTATGGTGTGGCAGCCCCATCCATAAATAAATAAATGTAAAACAAAAACAAAATCAGACTAGACTTTCAAAAGGGACAATAATTCCATTGGCATCACCTCTCCATTAAACCCTCCAAGTATGGTCTATTGGCATGTCAGGTAGAGAAATCAGAACCACCTCGATTGTAATCACAGTGAAGGACTCTCAATTGAGTTTCTGAACCAAAAATATTTATTTTCCATTCTGAAGCCCATGTGAGACTTAAATCTCTAATTAATATGCTTATCCATTGTGGGCTGTTTACTGTTTCCTGGTACCCCTGTCATACACTAATGCTGGCTATTAAAATTATCACTTCATTTTTGCTTCTTGAGATCTCTTCAAATATATAATAGTCCTTGCCATATTTCCCAGATTACTCAGTCTGTACCTAAATCTCTGGGAACTAGATATTATCTTCATTTCTACAGACTTCAGTCCTCTGGAAAGGTGGCATAGGATAAACAGATTCCAAGGCAATCCATTACAAGCTTTTCCAGGGACTCATTTTACCTGAAAGGCAAAATTATCAATAGTCTTCCTTAGGGGATCATATAGGCCCACATTCAGGTCATAGTCTGAACCCTTTGCAAGGGGCTTAAGGTACTTTTTCCTATTATCTAGATATTCTCTTAAATGATAAAGCTCTATCTTTAAGCCAATTTGCCTCTAGACTGAATGGATTCCAACTCTGTATTGGTTACTTTTTCATTGCTGTGGTAAAATGCCATGAGCAAGTCAACTACAGAAGAAAAAAAATTATTTGGGCTTACAGTTTCTGAGAGTTAGAGTCCTTGATGGTGGGATGTAAGACGCAGACAGCAGGCATGACATCTGGAGCACAGGTAGAGGGCTCAAAAGTTGGATGACAAGCACAAACATAGAGCTAACTGGGAATAGTTTGAGGCTTTGAAACTGCAAAGCCTGCCTCCATTGACATACTTTCGCTAGCAAGGCCACATCTCCTAGATGTCTCCAAACAGAGTCACCAACTGGAAAAGCAAGTGTTCAAATGCCAGAGCCTCTGGAAGACATTTTTATTCAAACCACCACATAATCTGTCAAAGAATACTTGTTTCACTGCCTAGTCCACCAGGAAAATAGGATAAACCTCTTCAGGAGAACAGGGACTTATCAAACATTTCAAAGGGGGCTCCAAGGGTAAACAATCAACTTCTCTTTGGAAGGAATAATCCTTCCCCCATACTTTTAACTCCTCCAACTAGGTCCTAGATATTGCCAGCTGGGTTCATCACTCCAGAGTTAAATCTTAGAAAGAAAAGAAAAAAAGAAGACCATATAGAAGAAGCTCATTACCACCATAGACCCTTAGGAAAACCAACACATAATGTTAAATGCCTGTTCAAATAACAGTAAGCAAATTTTACTGTTGTCCCGATTTGTGTCTGCTTTGGTACCAGGCAGCATTTGCTTCTGTCTCTAGCATCAAAGACAACAACATTAGATCAACCCACTAATTTACCTGTGTTGGAACATCTCTGGGCTGGAAAAGTTTCCACTGGAATGATCATCTAGCTTCTATTTTTAGTCCACCTATAGGACATCATTTCACATAGTGGAACCCTTAAAAACTCCTACTAAACATACTAAATACACATGGGTTCTAGTGTCACAGTCAAGAAAATTACTCTTCATAATTCTAAAGTCAAAATTACAGAAAAACCCTCACAATTGTACAAAATTATATGCTTTTAAATATACTCACAGTGACTCAAGGGGCACTTTTACTAATATGAAGGTTGACTGCTACACTAATGTCTCATCTGTGCTGTATGATTTATAATATCAGATTCCATCAGCATCACACACACCCTTTTGATGAAAAACTTTAAAATTGGAATTCTTGATTTTCCTTAAGAAAATGAATTATACCTCTAATAATCTGAGTAGTAATTCTATTAGTCTTTAGATTTTGAGAGTCTATTGACTTCATTTATTTCCTCTCATGTACAGTCAACCTACCCTCAAATGATCCATTGAAAATATACCTGCAGATTTAGGTAAATCTGATTATCACTTGAAGCCTGAAAGTCAGCTGGAATTGAAATTTAAACCCACCTATGCTCATGGCATCCAAAAATAGCTGGATCTACTTGATGCCTACTTCTTAAATGGTTTTAAGGTCAACAGTTGAAGAGAGAGTGTTAGGTTGTTACCTAGCTATTTACAGGATTATAGTTCATTGGGAATGGAGACTTCATTCAGGATCAACTGTCTGTAAAATAACTTACCTGAAGACCTCCTCCCTAAGGACTAATTTTCACAGTACCAGAAGGTACCATGAAAGCTTTAAAAGAAAGGAAGCAACCAATAGTTGTAACCAGCTATGATGCCTCTAAAACCCAACAAAGACCAGCATGGCACTCTAATCCTAAGGGTATAGTAGTATACCTAAGTCTCAGGGAACATTGTGGAAGATTGTTAAGAAACAGAGAATCAGGGAGGTTACTGTGAGATTGTATCTCACAGTAATATCAGAAGCTTCACCCATACAATCTTATCATCATGATTTCTTAAACATGAGTGGAAGGAAGACATCAACACTATACATGCCAAAGTGGTTGGGGAAAGACTACAAGGCCTCAACTCTATACAAAGCATTACAGGCAACTAAAGAATGCTAAGATTAGGAGAAATAGTCTTCCCCAAGGAAGAGCACATAAACTGGCTCTCCAGTACCAAGTAATCAGCCTTGAAACATACATACCAGTAACATTATAGGTACTGAATATATGTATATATAAACATATAACATCTATCAATGAAAAAAGAAGCCATGAATTTGAAAGATAAAAAAGATATCAAGGAAGGGCATATAGGAGGGTTGAGAGAGAGGGAAGTGAAGGAGGAAGTGATATAATTATATTATAATATTTAGAAGAAGAAAAGCAAAACAAGTAACAAAACCAAGTAATGAAACTGAAAGTCTCTCATTACTACTCAGAGAAATGGAACTTGAATCATAACTCTGGCCCTGGAAAAAGCTATGATAACTCAAGGAATCTGGAACAGTGACATAATCTTATGTGCTGCCAACCCTGACCTGGGTTGTGTGGGCAACATGGAAGTCTTTGTGCTCACAGATGAGCAGTAGAGGAACCAGAAATGTTAACATATCTGGTCATCCCTTCCAAATGTGGGATATAAACCTGTTTTCCACCCAGAATGATGGGAACTGACATGGTTAATAGCCTGGTGACCTTTGTGCTAACTGTGTGGCTAAGACCACACTGGGTCTTCCCCCAGACCCTTATGGCGAGCTGTCAATCTATAGAACCCCTTTTTATGGAAGATGTCACATGTAATCAATCTATAGAACACATCTTTATGGAACACGTGTACTTGACAAGAGTTTCAATATAGCCATATCTTAAGCTTTATTGTATACATGGGATTGAGTTAATTATCACCAGGAAATTTTTCATCAAATTATGCTGCTCTTAAATATACCTAAAATAAACTACTCGATGTCAGACTCTTGAACTTCGAACCAACACTGGCTATACTGAGTTGTGTTGAACCAAAATATCTTCTTGCCTCCCACAGACCATTACTCTGCTGGCAGTGGTGGTATCAGAGACCCCTGCAACAACCAAGGGCTGGAAGCAGAACCAGGCTATACCAGTCAATACCTAACCCTTCATAAAACCACCTCCTCCAGATAGCCCCCACTTCCTAAAGGTTATTTGTGCCCAAGGTGATATGTCTTGATGAATTTGTCTATGCTTGATAAGAATGGGTATGATGCTACTGTTAGATAAATTACTCTGCAGAAGCTCATCTTACAAGGTGAATTATATCATTGCTGAGTTTCACTATACCTTCACTGATTTTCTGCCTAATAGAATTTATTTCTAATAGATAATGAAATTCAAGCTAAATACTGACTAGTTCATTACCCCATAGGCGTTCTATCATTTTATACCTTTACTAATTTGACACTGTATTTCTAAGCACCCACCTACATGTTAAAAACAAAACCAAACAAAACAAAACAACAAAAAAATAAACCTCTAGATTGGGGCTAGAGACATGGCTCAGTAGTTAAGAACACTTGCTGCTCTTACGGAGGACCAGGTTATATTTCCAGCACTCACATAGTGGCCTCCAAGTGTTTTTTACTTTGCTCCCAGAGGATCCAACACCTTCTGGCCTCTGCTGGAACCTGCCATGCACAAAGTGCACATCCGTCTCTATTTTTATTACAACTTACTTTGTTTTTATACAATATATTTTGATGGTTTTCCCCTCCTGAAATTCCTTCCTCCCATATCTTCCCCACCTCCATACACCCAACCTCATTGTCACCCCTTCTGTCTTTCAAAAAACAAAACATCTCATGAGAATGTAAAAGCAAAAATCAAAACAGATACACAGAAGACTGATAGGCAAACCAACAAAAACCCACCAAAACAAGAAACTAAAAAACGTTTATTTTGTGTTGGCCAACTACTCCTGTTATGGAGTCTGTCCTGGAATGAAGCTGCCACTCCACTTGAGCAAACCGATTTTCCCTTTGCTAGAGAATATTAATTGGAAATAACTTCTTGGTTAAGTATGGGAACCTGCATCCACTTTCCCCTTTCAGTGCTGGGACCCTGTTTGGCCTGAACCTGTTGAGGCCTAATTATCTATATCTCTGTTTTTCAATTTCTTTCAAAACCAAATTTTCTAGGAACAAATTCCCTTACTTTATGTTTTGTGAGAAATTTCTATTTTGTCTTCATTTAAGGGATAGTTTCTTGCAACACAATGTTTTAGATTAGTGGGGTTTTCCTTAATATCTTAAATATTCCACTCTATTCTCTAACTATTTAAATGGCACTGGAGGCATCAATCATAAATTATGATTCTTGTATTTGGTCCTTGATAGGTAAATGCTATCTTCCTTATTCATTTGTCAGCATGTTTAGTTTTTGTCTTACTATGACTTACATATGATGTGCTTAGATTTTAGGTTTAAAACATTTTATTTTTAATTTATTAATCCTCTTGGGGTTTTCTGAGCTTTGTGGAACTGCAGTTTAGTGGCTGGCATTAATTTGAGAAAATTCTCATCCAAACTTGCTTCAAATATTTCTCTCATTTTTTTCTCTCTCCTCTTGATATTCATATCACACACAGGTTATTCTCCTTATCCCTGTTCCTCAGTTTGTAGATACCCCATTTACTTATTTTTTTCTCTTTGCAGTTTTTGACATTTCTATTGTGGCGGTCTCAAGATTAGAGATTTCATTCTCATCTGAGTTCTGCTCTTGGTGGCTTAAGGATGGCATTCTTCATCTCTCTTACAGCATTTTCTTTGTCTAGAATTCTGTTTGCTTCTGCCTTAGAATTACCACCTCTCACATCATTACACCTGCTTACATTGTCTATATGCTCCTGTGTGTTCTCTTCTTGATCTAGTAGATCCTTACCATAATAATCATAGTTGTTCAAATATCTCTTCTGCCATTTCCAATATGGCTAGCAGATGTGAATCTGGTTATATTTACTCTGTCTCTTTAAAATAGGTCCTGTGTTTAAGTGCTTTTATAATTTTCCTGTGATAGCTAGACAAAATTACCAGGCAAAAAGAAATACTCTAATGGATTTTAGTGTCATGAAAGTAAAGTGAGAGGTCAAGGGATACAATGTATCATCAGTTCTCATTCTTCTAGTTATCCTTTGCCTCTGTGAACTTAGTCCTCAGTGATCTTGTAGATGCAAAAAGATGGCTAAAATGGATTGGTCTTACCATCTTCATATTCAAGGCTGTCTCAGTTAGGGTTTCTATTGCTGTGAAGAGACACCATGACCACAGCAATTCTTATAAAGAAAAAAAAAACCATTTAATTGGGGTGACTTACATTTTCAGAGGTTTAGTCATTATCATCATGATGAGACATGGTGGACTGCATGTAGACATGGTGCTGGAGCATCTTGGTAGGCAAGATCAGGAAGTGATCTGAAACACTGGGTGGTATCTTAAGCATATACGAGACCTCAAAGCGCACCTCCACAGTAACACTCTTCCTCCAACAAGACCACACCTACTCCAACAAGGCCACATATCCTAATAATGACACTCCCTTTCGGGGGCATTTCTTTCAAACCACCACAAAGACTAATGGGATCTAAAGTAAGTATTTCCTTCCTTTCTTCCTTTGCTATCTATCTATCTGTCTGTCTGTCTATCTATCTATCTATCTATCTATCTATCTATCTATCATTTACCTACCAATCTCTCTCTCTCTCTCTCTCTCTCTCTCTCTCTCTCTCTCTCTCTCTCTCTCTCTTTCATTGTGCAAAGTTCAAACATTCTGGAATAATCCATTCCCTCCATGAAAACCTCCCTCAGTAAAACATTGTCTGCTTAAATATATCCTCTGAGGGCATGTTGTTAAGAAGAAAAGAAGCCTGTGACATAGTTTGAAATGTTGCATTTCTTCTTGTACTTTGTATAGCATGAAGAAAATTTTCCTTAATATTAACTTTGAAAGCACCTGGAGGTAAAACTCAGAATGTGGGAGTCCCATGACTGGGCCCCAGGAATGATTACCTCTCATGCTTATCTTCCCGGAGCCATTATCAATTTGAGAATTATAGTATGCCTTACCCCTATCCACACTTTCCAAGGTTTCATTTACTTGCAGTGAACTATGGTATAAAATGTTAAATGGAAAAATCTAAAAATAACCAACTTATAAAATTTAAATATTAAGCCATTCTTATTCCTGTAGTGAAATCTCACAGTGTCCTGCTGTCCTATCTATGACAGGAGTCATTATGGCCATACCTGTTGAGGCTTCTTTACTTTTTATACATTTTCGGGATCCCTTTTGCTGGAGAAGATTTTGTGTGACTTCTGAGACATAAATATATCAAATGGGTATACATCAATCATATATTTATAACAAACTGCAAAGGAATTTATTTGAAAACAATTGTTTTGTATGTATATAATTTTACCACTTGTTAAAGTTGAGAGCAAATTTGCATACTAATCAGGTGGATGTCCTTATATAATTTTTACATGAAGAATTACAGTTTGGCTGAATACTGGGCACTTGCTATGTTACTGGTGCTTTTCCAAGTGGATTACTGTTTCGCTTTTATAATCATCAACACTGAGACCATAGCTTCATATAATACATAGCATAAAATGGCAGAGTTATGTTTAGGGTCATTTCAGAAATTGTTGGTAATTCTGCTCTAATCCTAAACTAAAATTCTTTTAACAATTATTAAATGAAACTCAATTCAGCAACTCAAACAGAAATTTTGAAAATTAAGTATTCCAGTACAATTCAGTCTTAAAACTACTAATCTAATATTTCTATACTGCAGAATAATGGTAAGACAACGTGACAAATCTTCATTCTCCATAATTAGACTATGTGTTTCTAAAAGAGCAGTAAACTTTGTGTGCATAGTGGGAACACTGAAACTCATAAAAAAGAATCATCTCAAACATGAGACAAGATGTCTCAGGCAGAGGTCATTGCTGTTGCATGGCTTGAAGGCACACACAGAAGAAAGTGCACATATTGTATATTTAGAACCAAGGTTGCAATGAAGTTCCTGCCACAAACACCTCAGAATCAGAAACTGCTACTGTTGATGAACTTTTGCAATCCCTGCTCTTCAGTTACTACATGGGATTATTGAACTGTACCATATTAACTACTTAGAGGTTATCTTAATTATAATATTGAACATCTCAGTATGACAGTGACTGTGGACAAGTAATCTTTAATTTGTGCCTATTGCTTCCTGGTGACTTCATCACAACATTGGTTCCGAAGCACAGCATGCCATTCATCTCATTTGATCTTGCCATGTAGACTGTGTATCATTTCACCAGAGGAAAGACTTTGTGATAGAGTACAGGAAGGTATTTTGATAACCACTCATCTAATTTTTATTAGGGCATGTTATTATAATGGTTCTTTTTATTAGTTGCTTTGGGTAGTCTTACTCAGCTTAATTTATAAATATGACTTCACTTTAGGAACATATGTTCAGAAAGTTATAATTTATAGATTCAGATTGGCTGTGGGTGCAGGTGCCTTTGGGGCATTGGAGCACACCCCTAAGAGAAGGAGTACTTGTGTGTGGTTCAGGTTTTCTAATTTAGCACAGATTACTGGACCAGTTCTTTCCTTGGAAAATTTCTTCATACCCAGTTTGCAATTTTCTGTATTTTGCTATCTGTATTTTCAATTGTGGAAACAGAAATTTGCCTTATATCCTCATTTCATGGAGAGATCTAGGATCTCAATTTTTTCAGTTTGTTTGGCTTTATGCCAGCTATAATGTAGTTGTGACTTCCAAGATAGCTAAATGCAATACTGGAAACTAAATCAATCAATCAATGAAGCAATGAATCAATGAATCATATCTCTATATCATCTATCATCTATCTATCTATCTATCTATCTATCTATCTATCTATCTATCTATC
>CABHPP010149247.1:0-25987 GCA_902168425.1 Peromyscus attwateri
TAGAAATTTGAGTTAGAATTTGGTGTGGGGGATTTCACCAGAGAGATGTGGAGCAAGTCGGACATACATTATGGAGGAGAGGTAACAGCATGTGGCAGAAAGCAGATTAAGATAAATGGATTAATTCAAGTTATAAGTGCTAGTTGGGAATGAGCCTAAGCTAAGGCTAAAGTTTCATAATTAATAATAAGTCTTCATGTCATTATTTGGGGGTTGGCGGTCCCAAAGAAAGTCCAACAAGAAAGTACTACAACAGTCTTCAAGCATGGCTGTTATCATGCATCAAATAGTGTCTCTACCAAATTCTGGTCTACTGTGAACCTCAGAATTCAACTTTACTTGTGAAGAGGTTGCAGATGTAACTAGGTAAGATGATATGGGTGAGGATTAATCGTAAATCCATTGGTCTTATGGTTTTGGTTGTGAGCCTAGTCTTTAACAGCTGAGCCATCTCTCCAGCCCCCAATGGTCTTATAAAAAGACAACACAAGGAACACGCAGCACCAGGAAGCAGCTCAGGAAGACGGAGGAGAAATTGGAGCAACTCAAACACAATACCTAGAGCAGAGAAGACTCCCCAGGAGCTACCTGGCACTAGAAAGTCAGGGAGAGCATTTTCCAAGGCCTTCTGCTGGAGCATGGTTGTGCTGACAGCCTGATTTCAGACCTAGAGCTGCAAGAACTATGAGAAAGTTCCTCTTTTTAAACTACCCAAAGTAACCATTGATGGTACTTGCCATAGTAGCCCTAGGAAGTGGATCTAGTTGGAGACTGGCTCTAAAATATTTAAACCAACTCAGATGTCTTCTTGACACTGTAAATTTCATTGATCAGCATCCATTTGTAATATCCATGATGCTGATAATGATTCACTTCTTTTATTAAGTGACATTCATTTCTGTAGCATAGCTGAGATCTCTGCACAGAGACTTGAACAGCTATGGTCCAGGTATTAGTCATGCTGTGCTTTTGGCTGAGGCTTGGATTGGGGAAGGTCCTACTTTTAAACTCCATTCAATTGCCGGCTCTTCTTATGGCTGTGTAACTGAAGGTCCCCACTCTTTGTTGCCTGGTAGATAGTGGCCACTTTCCTTACCATACGGGCTTCCCCAAAATAGTATCTTACTTCGTCAAACAATGAGGAGTATGACACATGTAACCTAATCACAGAGAGACACCCATCTTCTTTGAAGCTATGTTATGTTGATTGGAAGCAAGTCACACACTCTCTCTGCATCCAAGGGGAGGAAATTACAGCCATGCACAAATACCAGAAACCAGACACATGGAAGGTCAGTTTATTCACTGCATCAATCCTTGCACTAGGTGATGGAATGTGGAGACAGCTGGAAAAGGGACTGTGAATTATGTTGGGATCTTCAGCACTAAACAAAAACTTTGGCAGACAACGAGTATTCAATAAATGTTGATTGAATGAAAGAATGGATAGTCACCAACATGTAGTCAAAACAGGACAGAGTTCTTTTGATTCTGTGTCAATGATAATAACATTGCTACTATTAGCATTCCTAACTTGAGGACATTGATATTAAGATTTATCTGTGAGATTAGGATTTTAAGCATAGTGAAACATAAATCTAATTAATTTTATCAATAAAAACCAGGAGCCAGATATTGGGGTAAAAACCTGACATATCAGAAAAGCAAGGGAGCAGCCACAGTCATTTCCTACCTTTCCAGATCCTCCAACCAAAAGGGACCAGAGATTTTTGTCTCCGCCCTGCCTTATCACTTCCTGTCTCTTCCCCACATAGTCACTTCCTGTTTCCTCTTTGTACAGACCTCCAGACCTCTATGGTTAACTAGTGGCTAGCTCTGCCCTCTGATCTCCAGGTAAGTTTTATTTATCAAAACAAAAACAAAATATCACACAATAGCGGAGTCTTATATTTACTCTCTATTTCCTGATTTGTGTTTACAGCTATGTGTTAGGTGCATTAGGAATCAAGAACATTTTCTGCAGGGTACATAATGAATGATTTGAAGTGTACCCTGGCCAATCCAATGAAAACAAAACTGGAAGAGAGGAATCATTTTCAAGTTCTAAACTGAATGCCAGAGTGGTGAGAATTCACAAAAGCATTTTTGGAAGAGTTACCAAAGGCAGCTTTAGTGTTGATAATTTCCATGAATGGATGGAGCAGAAAACAAGGCACCTTTTTATTGAAACAAGAGCTCGAAGCTTTTAAGCAGTAACAGGAAGGAATGGAGATCTTGAATGTGAATTTGGAAGAGCAGAAAACGATACTGAAATAGGTGTCTGGGGAGTGAGCACATCTGTGGCAGAAGCCCTGGAGTCACCAGCCCCTCCCCAAAGCTGCCCTGCCTGATGGAAACACATGGAGCCAATGCCTTAACACCTGTTCCATCTGCCTGTCTCCATCAAGCACCCATGTCTACTGCTATCTACTACAGTTCTTGTTGTGTTATCCATCTAATTACCTGTCTGCACCTCCAACTTCAGTTTTACAGCTCTCCTGATTATTTCTTTACTCATTTTGGGATGGATTTGGGGTAAGAGTTCCCTTTTATGTAGTTTGCTTTGCATCCTGATTGGAACAGATGTTTTTTTTTTTTTTAAATGCACATCTGGTTGTGGACTATAAAAGAGCTCAAACTGGGCTCTGTCAGTGTGAAAGTGAGGTTTGGCTTTTGTTTTTGTGTTTGGGGAGATATCCTATTTTGTTGGGATTAAGAAAAAAAATCTCTTTTAATAAGTAGAATGAAATTTTAGACTCAAGACAGATCAATGGCCTTTTGTTAGCTTTAAGGCAAGTTGCTTTAGGTACTATCTTGCCAACTTTGCCTTGTATATCATCTCACCAGCACAGGGAAGCAGAGTGGACGGTGCCCATGAAAGTAGATGCCCATGAGAGGATGGTGCCTATGAGAGGATGGCAGAAGGTTGGGTTATAGTGCTTACTCTGAGTATATAATTTTTCTAGGCCTATTTCTACATCTGTTCTTTGATACACCAGAACTGAATCTCCTCTAAAGGCTCTTCAAATTCAAACTCCATGAAGCAAGGGTGCTCAACAAAATTTATTTATGAACAACATGGTGAATTCTGGCAAAGGTTAGATCTATTTTTGTTGATTTTGATTAGTTTATTAATTTGCCTTAGTATACTGCATATTCAACTAAAATTTTATCTTTATTATTAAAATTAACACTAGAAAATAGTTTTTTTTGCTATTGTAAATGTTTCCCTCTTTATTTCACAATCCAAGATACCAAGGCAAGTATTTTCTTTAAAAATTTATTTATTCATTTAAAAAATTTTATCTATATTTGTGTACCTAAATGAGTTGCAGTGCAGCATATGAATGCAGGTGCTCATGAAAGCCAGAGGGTGCTGGGTCACCTGGAGCTGGAATCCCAGGTGGTTGTCAGTTAACAGGTGCTAGGAAATGGTTCTCTAGAAAAGCAGCATGTGCTCTTAATCCCTGAACCGTCTTCTTAGCCACAAAGTAAGTGACTTTTTTTAAAATGTGATAGTATTGCTTGGGAATGTCATTATTATACAAAGGCAGAATAGAGTGTTCCATCCCAGACATTGGTGGTGCTGAGCTAAAGAAAACATGGACTTGGTTTCTTCTCTTAAATCTCTCCTTCACAGGGTTGTCAAGGATATGGACATTTCTAGTCACTTTCCTGTTCAAAGCTCTTTAGTACTGGCCTTGTTTCATCCATTCACTCAACAGATGTTTACTGAGCAGCTGCTGGAGCCTCACATTGCACTTGACTGGAGCTACTGACCATCCCAGCAGACAGCATGAGGTATCTGCCTTCTTGGTCCTTATTTACTTTTTCAGAAGAATTTTGATAACAAATCGATACACAATAACATCTTCTAGATCTTTTCAGATTATAACAAGTGCTTGGAAAAAAAAAGAGAAAAATGGGGTTGTTAATCTTGACGATCCTTCTTTACAGATGAGAGCAATGTATTCTCCCTGAGAAGGTCACATTTGAATTTACTTATGAACAGTGTGAGAGGATGGAGGCAGAGGGTGCATGGCAACATCAGGTGCAAAGGGCTTGAGATGGGAAGTATTTAGATAGAGTAAAAGGAGAGAAAAATGTAAAGCAACCGAAATAAGTTTCTAAAGCTTAATAATCAAAGGGGAGAAAAATATGAGAAAGGTCAGATAGGTAGGTGAAAGACCCTAACCCTTCAGGCTTACACCCCCAAGCCCCAGGAAATAAGGAACTAAAAATAAAACTAGTTCCCAGGGCAAGCTGACTCAATCATTATTCAACCACCCCTGCAACAATATAATAATGTAAAGAGATTTCTGTGAAGAGATGTGCTCAACTGTGACTGGGATAGTTGCAAGTGTTCCAGGAAGGACCACTGTGACCTTTGTGTAAACTCCACTCCTGCCCTGATACCCCCCTTGAGGTTTCAGGAAGAATGTGCCAATTCTTCCTCCCCTTGAGGTTTCAAGAAGAATGTACATGCTGACATAAACTGTACCCACTGTACCCACTCTGTGATCACTCTGTGATTGTATGGGAATTGTAATCTTATGGCTTTTGTGGGTTTTTCCTTTAAAAGTGCCTATGTGACTATGGGGCGATGCGACTCATGCTCTTTGAGCTGAGTTTGCCTGGCTGTATAGCCACTTTAATAAAAACCTCTGCTGTTGCATCAATTGGACCAGAGTCTGGGTTCTTGGGGCGCCCACTCGAGAAGATAGTACCCTGGGTCAGGGGTCTATCATAGGCAGTGGTCAGATCAAGTAAGAACTTCTAGGCTAAGGCAATTAGTTCTTCCCTGTAATGGGTAGTCATTACCAGAATTTAGGTGAGTAAGTTATACAACATTATTTACCTTCTAAAGATCCTATTTTAGAACCGCTGAGGACTGTATTTATGTGTTGGTTGAGTGAGGTCAGGAAGAATTGCAGGAGGAGGAATAGTTTAGTGACTGAAATAGGACTTTAAGGAAGTCCAAGTGGTAGCTTGGACTTGAGCTGTGAAGCAAACAGGTGTTCTAGTTTCTAAACTTGAGGGAAGAAAGAGTTTATTCCATCTTACACTTCCAGGTCACAGTTCATCCTTGAGGGAAGTCAGGGTAGGAACTTGAAGGCAGGAATCATGGAGGAATGCTCCTGGCTGACTCAGTCTCAGGACCACCTGCTAGGACTGGCACTACCCACAGTGGCTGGTGTTATGCCCAGGTCACGGAGACCCCCAAAAGACCACCATAGAGACTGAGCTCCATATGTAAAAGCAAAGAGCTTTTGTTTTCAAGCTTGGGGCTTGGACTCTGTCCGATGCATTGGTGAGAGCAGAGAGCCTTGAGCCCAGGCAGGGTGGGGTTTTTATTATAGCAGAAGTTGAGATGAGGTGATTTCCAGGGTTTAGGACTCTGATTGGCTGACAGTTGTCTAGGTGCTAGAAATGTTTGGAATGTCAGGTATTTCCCCTTAGATGTGGGCCCTCCCTGGGTGGGGTCAGCTCATGGCTTCTCCTGGGTGTTGCCTGCCAGTAAACCTGTCACAGAAGCTGTGTCTGGGCCTCTAGGCCTATTATGACAGTTGTGTGGTCAAGCTGTTTTGCACTCCCCCACCCCACAGCTGGGTCTTCCTACATCAATAAACAATCAAGACAATTCTTGATAGACATGGCCATAGGCTGATCTGATCTAGGCAATCTTTCAACTGAGACTCCATTCTTAAGTAACTTGAGGTTGTATCAATTTGATAGTTGAAGCTAACTAGGATAAATAACAGATATGGGTAGATCTTAGGTGCACTTTATAAATAGGGCTACTGGGGTTCATTAATGACTGAGGGATATAAGGCAAATGAAAATAGTCAAAGATATTTCTAGGCTGTTACCTTGAGTGATTGTTACATACTTACTTAATGGAATGGGGAGAATTGAATGAAAAAAAAATTGCCTAGGAAAGAAGGTAGACTCAAAGAAATCTAGTGGACATGGTAGTGTTAGAATGGCTAGCCACTCCCCCTGCTACATGACCACACATGCACTGGGAAGATGCTTAGTCATCCTGGGGCCTTATGTCCTACATAATCCGTGCACTGCGTGATCACGTAATCTATGCACATGCGTGGCATAGCTACGTAAGCCCATATGTGCATGTGTGTGGGGAACCTGTTAAAGCGGGTTCCACCTATTCCTTCCCCCTTCTTCCTGCACAGTCATTCCATAGTCTATGCACATCTTTCCTATTCCCTTCCCTTTATAAACTCTTACAGTGGGTTTTGTTGTACCTCATGGCTTTTCTTGCATGATAAGCAGTGCCGCTTAATGAATAACATTGTGCCGCTTAATAAATAACAGGGAGACTCAAAGAAATTTGAAATATATTTCTCTATTTCAAATCAAGATTTGAAGGATGACATTGGCACTATGAGAGAAGATGACAAATTTGGGATTTGAGAGAACATGAGTCATCTTTTCAAGTGTAAGGTAGATGGGGATCAGCTTAGAAGAAAAAGCACAAGAAGAGAAGAGAACTTTGGAGAAGCATTTTTGTACCAAGTGACAAAAATCAAGCCCAAAAAACTTTTAAAAGAGAAAGAAAAAAAAAAAGGAATTACTTGAAAGGATTCTGGGGGTTTGTCTTAGCTTTAACTGTCAATTTGACACCTCCTAGAGTCACTTGAGAATCAGTCACTTTCAGCTGATGGATTGTACAGATTATATTGGCCTGTGGGTATGTCTGTGGGATCATCTTTATTGTCAATTCATATAGAAGGGCTCGGCCTACTGTAGGCAGCACCATTCTTTAGGAAGATGGTCCTAGGACATATAAGACAGCTAGCTGAACATGAGTTTATAAGTAATCCAGTAAACAGTGTTCCTCCATGGCTTTTCTTTCAAGTTCCTGCCCTGATTTTCCTCAATGATGGGACTGTAACCTGTAAGCTAAACAAAACCCTTCCCCGCTAAGTTGGGTTTGATTTTGGTGTTGGCCACAACAGAAGGGAAACTAGAACAGAGTTATTCAAGGGTCAGAGAACAATAGCGTAAGGAACCTCCATGAACGCTAGACTTCTGTCTCTTCTTTCTGATGACCTTGCTGCTGGATCTGTTTGCTCTGTTCTTTCCATTCCCAAAGCACCTTTCCCCTACTTTTCTTTGTGCATGGTTACCTAGTAGTTTATATAGTTTCCCCTCTGTCCAAGAAAATAGACCATAATTATAGTTAGGTTTTAATACCAATTATGGATTCACTAAGGGGGTCTGATTGGTCCATCTTGGGTCACATGGACACCATGGAACAATAATCTATAAGGAAGGTCATATGGTAGAAATGGCTGCTTAAAACTTAATCCTCTGATAGAGGCTGCTTTTCAGAGAAAAGGGGGTTCCTGTGATGCATCATCACGTGAGGCATCTCTTGCTTGTCTAAACATACTATTGCTACATACAATTCTGAAAGCTCCCTATATAATTTTCTGTGCTGATTGATGCTTCCGTGCCTTTCTGTTACCCCTGCCAGAAATTCCAGATCCATTTTTTTTTTGTACACCTCTGCTCTGGTTTTCAAAACAAAAGAACATAGACCAAGTGACATAAAAATAGACATTTATTTCTCACATTTCTTGTGTTTAGAAGTCTAAGGTTGAGATGCTGGCAAAGTTAGGTTCTGGTAAGGGTCCTATTCCTTGCTTGTAGTTGGCCACTTCTTTTCCTTTTGTGAAAAGGAATAATTACGTATCCTAGTCATCCTGTAACTCATGATTTATTGCTTGCCGCTTCCCAAATTCAGAGACTTGAAGGTGCTTACTGTCATACTGAGCGACAAGTGATGTAACCTTAATTCTGCATGCTCAAATGATGTGTGGAGAAGAAAGAAAACAGGCATTATAATGCATCTCTTGGGGGACACCAATCTCATCCACACTTTCCTCTGACTCATCTTCAGTGACTTCATTTCCAAATATCATCACATTGTTATGATTTCAATACTGGAATTGGAGAGAGACACAATTCAATCTACCCTCACTCCCTATCTTTTAAGGCTCCCATCTCTTGCAGCTTCCTTCAGGAAGCATTCCTAGATTCTCCAAGGGGCTAAGACCCAACCACCACCCTTTCAGATTAAGAACACCTGGGATACACATCAACTGGGGTTTTAGCTACAGTGTATTTTTCAAACAAATTATTTATTCTCTGCCCCCCCTCCAGGACACGGGATATGACTCATACAGTACTGAATCCACAGCTTTGGCACATAGTAAGCTCTTCAAACAACTGACTGAGGTGGAACCCATAGTGAATACAATTCTAATTCAGTCTGTTTAGTGTAATAACAGAAGCAGGCTCAGGTGAGAAGAGAAGAGGTTATTAATTCAGTTTCTGGAGCTAAGGCTAGACTTCGATCTCCAGTATAAGTGTTGGGAGGTAGGAGTCCAGTGAGAAGTGATAGATCATGAGGGCTCTGCCTTCATTAGTGATGTGGTGCCTTTATCTCGGGAGTAGGTTAATGCTATGGTTTAGAATCTGAAGTGTTTCTCAATCTCAAGTTTTGTGTGCTTCTTCCTTACCTAGTGACATTATTAAGGGTTTCTGTCAAAGATAGACCCTAATAATTTGAAGTAGGTCACCAGAGATCATCCTTTGAAGGTTATGACAGGCCCTGATTCTACTCTCTTCCTCTGCTTCCTGGTCCCTCATGATGTGACCAGACCCCACTACACTCTCTCTCCACTGTGATGTGAACTATGCTGCTGAGCACTAAAGACATTGTTTGTGTAACCCAACACTTGACTCTGCATGCTGCAGTGCTGATTTGCCAAGCAAGATGTGCCTACTGGCACAAAGGTTGTGGGACTGTTTATGGGAATAACCAGCTACTCTCTTGCCTGGTTTTGAGGTCTGCTCCAAGAAGGGAATTCATGCCTGATAATGTAAACCTGGCCAGAGCTCATTGACAGGGGAATCATAAGCCCTAGGGAAAAACCTTAATCTTGTTTCCCTAAAGGGCAATGCTGTCCAACTGCCTTCTAAGTATTTTATGTTTCTATCCATAGACTTGTGCTACTCCCTACCTTGTCAGAGAAGCTTTGTATTGCAATGAGTCGTGCTGAGAGTTAAGTGATGCTGAGGGCTGAGCTGGAGAGGGGGCAACTCTATCAACTCCCTCCCCCCAAAGCTCTGGGAACATGATGGAAGAGGTGGCGGAAAGAATCCGAGAGCTGGAGGACAGGGAGGAGAGTGGTGAAATGCTGTCTTCTGGACATGAGATGGCTATCACGTGACCTCACAGCAACCAGTTAAAAATTCCAGCATGGTGGTTGTAAAGATGGCTTGGTAGTTTAGAGCACTTGCTGCCCTTCCAGAGGACCCAGATTTGATTCCCAGCATACCCTTTGGATGGCTCTGGAGAGGATTTTCATTTTCCTTATAATCTACCCCAGGGTTCCAAGGCTTGGACTATCCCTCTCCTAACACCCCCAGGTGTCCTGCTCTAGCTGTCTGCTTCCACAAGTTTTTAGAGAGGCCAAGCCCCCTTGCTTCATCTCAAGCTATTTCTTTCTGAGCTCTCTCATAGCAACCTTCTCTTATTTATTGCTGTAGTCATTACTTTTCTGTGCCTGTGATAAAAAACCATGACCAAAAGTGACTTACAAAATGAGCTGTTTATTTGGCTTATGATTCCAGAGAGATAAGAGTTCATCACAGTGGGTGGTGTGACAGCAAGAGAAAAGCATGGTATCAGGAAGGGGAAGTTGAAAGCACAAATATTGCCTGTCACAGTTAGGGTTTCTATTGCTATGAAGAGACACCATTACCGTGGCAACTCTTATAAAGGAAAACATTTAGTTGGGGCTGGCTTATAGTTTCAGAGACTTAGTCCATTATCATCACAGTGGGAAGCATGGCACTGTGCAGGAAGACATGGTGCTGGAGAAGGAGTTGAGAGTTCTACATCCAGATTGGCAGGCAGCAGGAAGAGAGGATGCCATAGTGGTCATAGCTTGAACATCTAAGACCTCAAAGCTCACCCCCAGTGACACACTTCCTCCAACAAGGCCACACCTGCTCTAGCAAGACCACACCTCCTAATAGTGCCACTCCCTATGGGCCTATGGGGACCATTTTTATTCAAACCACCACAGTGCCAGTAAGCTGGAACGAAGTATTAAAATACTGAAGCCTAAGAGAGACATTCTCTGTTAAGCCACCCCAATTGCTATGTAATACCTTGCCACACATTTATTCATAGTTTCTGTGGGTCTGGAGTCTGAAGTTTGTTTTCTTGTGTTCTCTATTTCTCAGTCTCCCACAAGGCTCTATATTGGTGAAATTATTAAGGCCACTCCACGTAGTTAAAAGGGAGGTTTATTTTGTGGGGTAACTTACAAGTAAATGGATAGTTTACAGAGTCTGGGAAAGGCGTGGCGCAGTCTGGCGGTGTTCTCTGGAGAACTCTGCTGGGTCTACCTCCAGTGTCCAGGGTCCAGGAACTAAGAGGGTCGGTGCATCTGGATCTCGGTTCTTCAGGGTCCTTTCTTGGCTCTGCCTTGTAGGCGTGACAGTTACCGAAGCCTCAATGGGGGTTGGGACTTCCAGATCAAGGCTGGAATGGCTACCCACTACACCTCTAATCAATATGTTAGGACAGAATTGGGGTGACAGCTCAGGTTTAACGGGGGAACAGTCTGCTTCAAAGCTTGCGTTGTTATTTCTCGACTTTAGTTAGGTGCACCTTATTGGACTGAAGACATTTTTTTGCTGGCTGCCTTGGCTGGTGACTGCTATCTTCAGTTCCTTGCCACATGAGTCTTTCCAACATGGCAGCCAGCGTGCTTTGTCAAAGACAGCAAGGTGTAGTGTCTCTAGCAATGTGGAAGTTGTCAGCTTATTAATGTAACCCTGGTGGCAGTGGGCCCACTGCCATTTTATCATGTCATATCATTCAGAAGAAGTAAGTCACTGGGTGCAGATCACCCTTAATGCTTGTGAAGGCCAGGAGGCAGGGGTCACCAAAGGTCACCTCACCACCTCTGTGCCATATGTTTATCATGTTTAATTCAAATTGTGGTGGTTGTGGGCTGGCTTGACTGTTGTCTGGCTCTTTGAATAACCTTCCTTGCGGACAGTGTTTGTATCCAATTCTAGCCATAGGGTGGTATATAGAGTCTGCCACTTGGTAAGTGTTCCTTATTATGTGTTGAGTGAATGAAGGGATAGTTCAGGATGACTGTTGGGCATCAGCAGCCTCGGGGGAGAAGTTAGGTCTGTCTGTTGGTGAAGCTCTGCTCTTTTCACTCGTCACTGCCCCCCCCCCCCCCCATCCCCAAAAAAAGAAAATGATGAAGTAGTGTTTTGGAAGAACCATTGTGTTATCTGATGAAGACCATTCCAGACCCTGTTCTTGCTGAGGTCACTAAAGTGTGCACTACTTGGTAGCATTCAGTTCCTAGAGCCTGGAAAATTGGCGTTGATGTTGGCTAATTAAATCAAATGATTTTGCCTTATTTTTAATTTGTTTGAAAAAACTTGTTTCCTTTTTTCTCCCCACTCCCTGTGTGTGTATGTTTGTCTGCATGTGTGTCTGTGTACCATGTGTGTGTCTGGTGACCACGGAGACACCAGAGGACTATTGCTATAAGAGGGTACTGGAGCTCTTGGAACTGGAGTTACAGATGGTTGTAAGCTACCATGTGGGTGCTGGGAATTAAACCCAGGTCATCTGGAAGATCAGCCAGAATTCTTAACTACTGAGCTATCTCTCCAGATCCCAAATTTATTTATTTTTTATTAGTCAAGCAATTGAAAGAGCTCAAACATTCCTATATATAGGAATTGCAAAAGAAAAAAAAAAACCATGAGGGAGACATCTATTGTTTTTATCTTCTCATAGAAATTTTAAGAGATTAAAAAAAAGATGTGTATTGGTATGTCAGTGTGTGCATGTAAGTGAAGATGCCCTGGAGGCCAGAAGAGGGTGTTGGATCCTGTGGATTGGAGTTACAGGCGACTGTGAGCTGCCTGATGTGGGTTCTGGGAACTGAACTCAGGTCCTCTATAAGAGCAGTAAGCACTCTTAGCCATCTCTACAGGCCTCCCTATAAATTTTTAGTGTTAGTTAATACTGTTAGTATCTTCCAAGATTTAATTTAGGATTTAATAAAGGAAATACTTACAGTGAAATAGTGGAATGCCAGAGGGAGAAGGTCTTAACCCCTGTTTCAGCTGTTTCTCCGTGGCCTTAAGGACATTCTTAACTTCTCTGAACCCAAACTCCTCATTTAAAATGCTTTCTGTACTCTATGGTTGTACAGATTCCTAAGATTCTATGTGTGTGCTGCTGCTTATTAAGTTTTCAAATAAATGGCAAATATGTCTGCTTCCACCAAGACTCTAGAAGATAGAATAACTTTAAAATAATGAGAATATGGAACACATGGAAGAAAAGGCAGGATGTTAAATTCTGACTTCCCATTCTAGAGTTAAAAAGAAATATTCTTCAGAGCTTTGATTTCGGAGGAAAGATAGGTTCCTTAATGGTGGAACAATTTAGAAAACACCCACTGGGCTCTGGGGATTGGAGGTGTCCTATGTGTCTGTGCTGAGAACTGAGCAGTCCTCAGATGACCTGAATTTTCATTCTACTGCTCAGTGAACCATCCCAGGAATCCAAGAGGAGGGCACCTTTTTTTTTTTTTTTTTTTTTTCAGAAAGCACTGGATCCCAGGAGACTGAGGATGCTGCCTGCTCATCATCCATTCCCTGTGGCAGCTTGCAGCACAGTGTCTGTTTGAAGCATGACTTGTATTTTGTTTTCATTGTTTTCTGTCTCTGTTGTTAGCAGTTGAGCCTTCAGGTTCCCTGCTTCTGGGAAATGTGGCTTGCTGGGAAATGTGCTTCCTATTTGGGCCTGTTTTTGCATGGTGTGAGCTCCTCATGGGGAACTGAAGAGAACAATGAACATCTTTGGGAGTAGGGAGGTCAAAGGTCAGGGTATACAAGGGAGACAGATGCAGGACCAGAAAAGGAGAGAAGCTGTGGGTTTCATAGGTACAAGACCCATGTTCTCTGCCATCACAATACCTTGGACAGGAAGGAAGTGGGACCCAGAGGTGAGCCTCCGACTTCAGGCTGTTGCATAGCTCCCAGGACCAGTCAGTGTTCTCTCCTGTTCAGTTGGTGTGCTACTGATGCTTTGGGGGCTGTGGGGGTGGGGTGGGTAGGTATCTCCAGGCCTTGATCATTCTTATGTTTCTGTGGACTTCCAGTCACCTGCTTCTACATCTCTCTCAAAAGTCCCAAAGGACTGCTATGCAATTGACCCTCTACCCATGACCCCAGAGAACTAAGTATAAATACTCCAGCATTCTTATCCCTGAGATGGAATAGCTCTGTATAGGACATTTGGTTCCCCCTAATTTCTCTGTGAGACTGAGCTTTGGTTACTCAGTTCCTTCGTTGTTGTCTTTCTAACTCTGTCTAACTCTCCTTTCCCCTTCAGTGGACCTTGCACTTTCTGAGCAAATTACTTGTTCTCAAATCTGTATCTCAAGTGCTCAAACTAAATCACCAGGGAAACAATGGAGGGCCTGCCAGTGGCCATGTCAGAGGAGCAGCAGGTGGCAATTGAAGTTCAAGGTGTCAGCCCACCAGGAGGCAACTCCCTGATGGGTGAAACTTGGATTAGCAAGGCCCCAAGACCACAGACCCCAGAATGTCTTTTGCTTCTGCTGTGCCTTTACGTGTTTGCTGCTGCCATCTTTCTCTGGTATCTGGCATGGTGTGAATGAGTATGGGGAGATCCCTACTGCCTATAATATAGTGTGTTTATCTCATGGAAACATCCTGTTCTATGGGCATTCTTACCTGTGAATTATTACGAAGATGATGCCTTTCTAAGCTATATTGTCTGATTGATAATAATAATGTCAGTTTAAATAGAGTTTTGATGATTAAAAATACAAACAAGAAAGTGCCACACAGCTAGAACACATGAGTTTCTATTGAGAAGCCGTATAAACTGTGGCTTAGGTTAATGATTAAATAACCGAGTCCTGGTAGCTAGCTAAAATTCTTTTAACCTTAATGATATGTTCACAGGTTTCTGAGTGCATAGTAGCTGAAACAAAGCTTTGACAATAACTTAAAGTTAGGCTAAGATGTTTTTATCAAACAGCCTTGAGGTGAAAAACCCAAGAAGATAATCTAAAGTTTTAGAAAGGCAGATAGTTGAGTGAGGGACTCTTTAAGGTCAGGGAACAAGAACAAAGCAGCCCAATTATCATCCACTGATATGCCTTTCTTGCTAGGATTGGTTGATGACCAAAGGTAATGATTAATTCCTTATACCCATTTCTGCCCTCAATCTCCAGATATAGAAAACTATTGATGAGTGGGTATGCACCCTAAAGGTTTAAAGTAGAGTTGACTGATTCTTTGGTTTAGGTTTGTGATTCCTTCAAGATTCCTTATAAGATTACCTTTCAAGATAAGTAATAAAGTGATTGACCCTTTCTTTGTAACTGCAAAGTGCAGCCTATCAGTAAAAGACCTGACCGAGGAGAATATCTTGCTTGCCTACATGGTTAATCTATAACAAGTTGCTTGGGTATGAATGTATGTGGGTTCTTGGGATAATTTGTTTTTCACCTGTAATACATAAAATGTTTAATCATGTGAGGGAGATGAAAAACATGTTTTTACTTGTATTCATTATAATCATTCAATTGAAAAATAGAATGTAACCACATTGTAATTCTTTTATTGCTTGAAAAACTTTGTTGGGGTATAAAGGCTATAGAAAAAAGTATACAGTAGAAAGAACAGAGGAAGAACATAGAAAGATAGAGAATAAAGAAGGAAACCATCGAGAGAGAGAGAGAGAGAGAGAGAGAGAGAGAGAGAGAGAGAGAGAGAATGTGTATGTGTGTATGTTTTTTCCTTAACCCCCTTAGATAAAGAAGTCTGGTACATACTGACTCTGGATTCCCTCTGAGACCTGCGCTGCTGGGAGCTGGCTCCCAGGAAGTGATAAGGGCCCTTGCTTCATAGCACCACAAAAAAACTACTGAGCAACCAGCAGTGGCCGGAGTAGAAAAGACATTGAATGGGTTCTGAGTTTTCTGTCCTGTCAGATCTCTGAGCTCTCAAACATCTCAGATTATAGGTGGATTGCAAGGTGAGTGAGTGTGTGTGTGTGTGTGTGTGTGTGTGTGTGTGTGTGTGTGTGTAGATTCCAAGGAGTAACTTTTGGGAATAATTAGAGGGGCAAAAGTAGACAGGTGATGGAGAATTTCTTCTAAACATACCTCACCTAATCATCTCTGCCTTCATGTTCTTCAGCTAGCTTGCAGATCTGTAACTTGAAGAAATCTGATGCTCTTGAGAAGGATTATTGATTATGGAAATGCAAATTAGGTGAGATGGGATATAGCTGATTTTTGCCCTGTGACAGGTCCATTTTGCATATATTTATGAATTCATTTTGGCATTTTTTTTCTGTCTAGATATGTACGTGATTGCTCAAATTCCCATTTCAACCAATTCTAATAACATTACTGCTTCCATCACTATTTAATGAGTTACATTAAAATTTTGTCACATTATCATCCTATTAATATATTTGTATAAAGTCATGATTATACCTTAAATTATTCTTTAACACATTAAGATGAAATTTTCTGTGTCTTAGTGTAGCAGGGGCAGAGTCAGACCTAGGGAACCTTCTGGAAGAATGCATACACATTTGATAGCACTGGTCATTACTTTTAGGGATGGAGACTGGGGACTCGGAATAGAGGAGAAGGAGAAATTATATCTGAAGTTTATTTCTTTTGAATTTTGGACATTGATTTTTGGTACATATTAAGATTATCGGGGAGAAATAAAACAAATTCAAATTTAAATAAAATAATTTTGAATGAAATAAAAATCAAGAGGGAAAAATATAAGATTAAAAGAATTTATTTTAAAAATTACAGTTTTTCTGCGGTCCTCCTTGGCTGTGACTTTGGAGTGGCGAAAGGGTCAACCCATTTTTTCTTATGTTGCCTCTTAGGGTTTACTCTGTGGAAATCTTCTCAAAGTATTAGAAATGGCGCGAGATATTTTTAATACATATACCTTTTAAAAGGTTATTTTTAAGTGTGTGTGTGGTTGTATGCATGTATAAGTGAGTGCCCAAAGTGGGCAGGGCCATTGGGCCCCTGGGGCTGGAGTGATGGCAGTTGCGAACTGCCCTGCAGGGGTGCTGGGAACTGAACTTGGGTCCTCTGCAAGAGCAGCGCATGCTCTTAACCGCTGAGCTATTTTCCCGGCACGATACACACGCGTGTTTTTGACAAAGATAACCTGTGCAGCTGTGCACATGAGTAGCAGACAGAAATTTTTCCTAAGTTCAACATGAAAATAATTTTTAAAATACCTTCCCATAAACCATTTTCTGATTTTTAATCATCAAAAATTGTAGTGAATATATTAAAATGTCACAGAATTTAAAAAGAGTAAAGTTATAGAGCAAAATACATTGCATGGATGACAACTTTTATTTCAAAATGTTATGAAACTGGAGTTTGCCTCGTAGTGCAAGTGTCCTTGATTCAGAATAGAGGTGGTATTTCCTCCCAACATCTTGTCTTGTCTCATCACCTGGCATGGAGTTCTACGCGTCAGCAGGCTGGGGAGGCTTTGTGTGCTAAAGCACAGCCAGTCTCTTCGATTCTCTGTTTATTTTTTTTACATTTGTTAGCAACAAACATAAGTGAATTAACTAAAGTCACATAGACCTTGTTAATTTTGAAAGAAAAAAGAAGTTTTATGTTGTTACAATTTCAACAATTAACAATAAATTTGTTTTGGCCAAGGTTTACTAGTTGAATAACTTATTTAGTAGTTTTATTTCCACATCCTAACAATTAAAAACAAAATCAAAAACAAAAACACATCTCATTCTAGGTCCAACTAATTTACTGGCTGGTTGCTTTTAAAAGGTAATGTGTTTTTGTAAATGCTCTGCAACTATAATTGTGGGGTTGTTTGGGGTTCTGTTTTCTTATGGCTAGGGATCCCAATTTTCCCTTTGACTAGCTGAGTAACATAAAGTAATAACTTTGATTTTTATTGTGGGATACTAACTACTTGATAAAATGGCATGATTCTTATACCAAAACAGTGTCTGTAGGTTGAATTTCCCCAATTGTGTGTAGAGGCAATTAGTGTTTATCAGATTTTGGAGCTGGCTTTTAATCTAGAACACTTAAGTTTTGCCTTTCCTTCTGCATTATTATACTAATAGCTTTGCCTTAAATTGCACAGTTTTCTTTAACTGCATTTTAAAAGTCTTTCTGCTAAAAAATGGCATGTTTAAATGTTCATATAGTTTAGTTTAAAGTTTTGTATACATACTCACATATAAACAGTTAGAATTTCCCAAATCCCAGCAAACAAAATGTTTATCTGTAGAATTAGGGGCATTAGGGGATTCTCACAGATCTGTTTGTAGGTTAAAATGATGTGATTACATAATGCACTTAGAATGTGCTAAGCGTACATGTTTGTTAAATTGTTATTGGTCATAATAATTTCCTTTGAATTTGTAGGTAAGATGGTGTAATCCACTACTGGACTATTATAAGGACCACAGGCAACACCCCCATAGCATAGGACAGGTTAATAAAAATAATTCCAGCACTCGGGAGGCAGAGCCAGGCAGATCTCCGTGAGTTCAAGGCCAGCCTGGGCTACCAAGTGAGTTTCAGGAAAGGCGCAAAGCTACAGAGGGAAACCCTGTCTCAAAAAACAAACAAACAAACAAAAAAACCAAAAACAAACAAAACAAGAAAAATTGGACAGATTTACTCAGAGTTTTATATGATGTGAAGCTTTCTAATAAAATACTCAAAATACAGGAGAAACCGATGTTATACTTAGGTTCAACCTTGCAGGGAAGGGTGTCTGGACGAAGAGGGTGTGTACAAGGGTAGCAGACTGAGTGGGGAAGGCCAGGGCGGTCTGTCTAGCTTCTTCTTGACTTCTGTGTGGAGCACTCCTTCCTCCCTGGTTTAAGCCCCTCTAGAATGAGGGTCTTATTCTTCTTATAGATAGAAAGGAATAGGGAACCTTAGAGTAATCTGTTAGACCTTGCTGGCTCTGGGTGAAAGGGATTCTAGTTTCTTACCCAGGTAAGAGGGGTTTCAGTTTCCCTGACTTGCCTTAGAGGGAGGCAGAAGTTCTGAGAGGGATTTTGCTTCTGCAGGGGTGAAGGTAGGTGGGTGGGTGGGGGTGGGGGTGGAGGTGGGGTTACTTCTGAGCTTTTGATTTCTTTATCTCTAAGCACAGAGCATACCACATATTGGGTGATGCTTCTTAGCCTTAACAAATGCTGTTGGTTAAGGATCAGAATGATGGGAAACTTCTGAGAAATTATGCCTAAGTTTGATTTTGAAACCAGAGAAAGAAGGGAAAGGGTTAATGAAGCGGCGGGAAGGCACACAGCCCAAACACAGAAGAAGGCAATAGCCACTGTGTCAGGAAGAAAAAGAGAAGACAAAAGAGTGAGCTAAGCCAGCACATCTGCAGTTTAGCCTCCAAAGCAAGAGGAGAATCCTCTACTGTCTATCCAGACACTTTGCATTCAACCCAAGGAATAAGGAATGTTCAATGATGCTCATGAAGTGTTGTCTAGAACACTAAAAATATTGTAAATGACCTAAATATCCACCAATAGTGGGTTGATGAAATAGTTTATCCTGAAGCCATGATGTCGTCCACATGCTTTCCTGTATTCACGTAGTTGAGGGAAAAGCAAAAGAAAGCAGAGCCCCCCTCCCCTACCCACCAGCTTTTGAGTTAGCTGTGTCATTGAATTGTTTTGTGAAAACAATGTATGTACCATGTGCTGGCGTGCATGTGAAAGTCGGGAAGGGCATGTACCATGATAACAGTAGTCACTCTCACTCGGGGAATTCTGGCTGATTTTAGGGTAGTCATACATATGTCAAGTTTCCTTCTTCATACCAGTGATTTTATGATGGATATAATTACTAATTTCATTATGGTAACAGAAAGAATGTCAAGTGGCTATATTCTGTTCTATTGGTGTTCGTAATTGAAGGGGGGAAAAAAACCACCTCTTTTGCAGTGGAGGGAACCAGCTCAGGAGAGTGGAGCTGGGGAGAGCAGATTGGGTGAGTGGGAGGTGATAAGATGGAGATTCAGTGGTGTGGCTGCAGCTAGAGGAAGCCTGGAGTAGGGGGAAGGCTGTGAGGGAGATGGGAGGAAGAAACCCGGTAGGTAGGTTTAAGGCCGACTGCATTTAGACACCTCCCGGGATTCTATTTGCCGGCTGCGTTTCTTGACAACTCTCCCTACTGAGATAGAGTCTCAGCTTGCCTGCTGGTAACATATTGTCAACTTTCTCAGGTGTACTGCCAAATTTTGATTAGAGTGTAAAAAAGGATATATTTTCTACGGCTGTATAGAACCTGGTGAGGTCTATGAAATGAGATGTGTGGCCTTCTAATTGAGACTCATCTCAGCTCTGTCTGCTGCTTTTAATGTTTTATGTGGATACAGTGGCATTACATACTTGAATCTCAGAGACACAGGTGTGGGTTTGTGTCCTAGAACCAAAAGGGACTTCAATTTCATTAGTTGTAAAATGAAGAGTATAAGTAAAAATACCTGTTGTGGGAAATAGCTTAAAGTGTGAACACCATACGTGTGTGAAGGTGGCTAGAAGCCCTAATTCTAACAAGTCTTTATGGAGTGTATTGCAATCAGGTCATCCTGAGTATGTCCTGAGTGCTAGAAGTAGCTCACAGGGAGGATGGTCACAGACAGTTACATGGGTGTCTGCTGTTGTCTCCAGCCAGTGGCTCTCACACGACATAGCAAAACTGTGTGCATATGGCAAGCATCTGGCTATTGAGTGTTTGAAGTCAAAGTCATTGACTTTGGTGATACAAAAACCGCAACTCTGGAAAAAGACGTGGCTTAGTTTGGAGCTAAATATGAGGAGCACAGATTCAGCCTACCCCAAATGCCATGTTCCAATGCTGTAAGAGTTTCATGAAGTTTTTTTAGAAACGTAAGATAGCCATGCATAGGTACTTTTCCATGTACATTGTTGAAAGCATCAGGTAGCTAGGTTACAGCGAAGGAGAGGTCTCCATTGCAGGCCTCAGGAGCTAGCTGATGACATTTTTAACTTTTGGGTTGATGGAAGTTGGGTGTCTGCTTGCATAAAACAAAGTTATTTAGTTAACCATCACAGGGATATTAAGTCACACACAGAAGTGAACTCAGAACAATTGGGTTCTCAACCTATAACATCCCAGCTTTCCACTGATATTGATGTTACAATGCCAGCCAGCTTTGAAGAATATTTAATGTAGGTGTGTGTATCTCTTAAAAAATTTTTTTTGGGGGGTGGACTTCAGATTACAATTTGTTAAGACAGGTCATGATGTGTAGATTGCTTAGATGTCAAGTCTCAGGAATAGACTCAGTAATGGCATAGGCTGAACTCCACAGTGATTTTCAGAGAATGTGAACTTTGCAGTCATGAATATGTGTCTTTTTGTGATCTAGACTTTTGTGCGTCTGTCTCTAACAGTGGCAGTGTAGACTGATGAGCTGTGGAGCCAGGCATGGTACTACTTGTGCAACAGAACACATGCTTTTGTTACAGCATGTGACTTCAGTCATCTTCTCCATCTGAGTTAAAGCCAATGCCCTGGGGTGGCAGACAGTAGCGTAAGGGCCCACAGGACTCCAGCAACATTTAAGATTTGTTATTACATATACTGTAGTTCTGAATCAGTAATTGGACGGGGCATATTTTGAAGTGCTCCAAAAGCAAACTTTGAAGAGCTTATTGGAAAATTCACAGCTTCTGCTTAAGGTCCACCCCACAGGGCTCTGGTGTCTTTGGGTGACAGTATGGGCTTTTCAAGTGCTTCCCCATAATATCTCTACCAAGCACATAAACACCAACTCTATGGCAAACACCATTTTAAACATTTTTCATAGATTTATCAACTTAATCTTCATAACAACCTTGTGGTATTGGAATTTCATTTCTTTCCAGTTAATGGATGAATAAATGGCTTAGGCAATTTGACATGCATCTAGAAGGTGACAGAGATGAGACTTGAACCCAGGAAGCCTAGCTCTGGCATTTGATCACTTAACCAAGATGGTAACCTGCCTTCCAAAGTTCAATATTTGCAATGGACCTTGAAATAGTGTCAATGTTGTAGTCATGTTTGAGGGCAGGAATTCCAACCAAAATGACTCAGCTCAGTTGTAGGTAGTGTTTCAGAACATGTCAACCTGTATTAGGCACTTTTTTTTCCTTTGGTGATTGTGATAAAACATCTGGCATTGACAACAGAAAGTAAGAAAGATTTGTTTGGGTGCATGGTTCTAGAGGGTTCCATCCATAGTCTCTTGACTTCATGCACTTGTGTAGGACATGGAACATGTGGCCTGGGAGAGTTGTTCATCTCACATCTGGTAGGAATCAGAGAGCAAGACAAAAGATCATGGACAAGAAATCCATAAGTACTTACCCTAGTGATCTACTGTGTCCTAAAGTTTCGAGAACCTGACAAAATAGTGCCACCACCAGGGACCAAGGCTTTAACCGGTGAGATAGTGGGGTGGACATTTCATAGTCAGATCATAATGCAAGCCCAGTGTTTTCTCTAGATGAGAAATTTATTTTGATTACTGTGAGTCAGAAGTAAGTCGCTGGATATGTATTATGCCAGAGAATAGCTTTTTAAACTGTGGTGATGTGTCTTCTTTCCCTGTCAAATGGTCCTGAATCCCACTGTGGGTCTGTATGGTAATGCTGTGGAGGTATGCAGGAGAGTTTTGCTTATAGCCAAGCCCTTGAACGGGTGACTGGTCATACAAGAGAAGGCACAGTCTTTCAAATATTTCAAATTGTGACTCTATGGTGACAACTGCTTTTAATTTAAAATTTGTCCTTTTTGTGTATATAAATAAGGAGGGCAAATTTCCAAATGGAAAGGCATTTTAGGCAGGACATTTGCAGGTTTCTTCTCTCAGTGTAGATGCAGTAACCTACCTTTCAGGAAAAGACACAGTGACCTTAACGTTCTCTGGTTACAGGATCGATAGTCACAGCCCAGCAGACCCATTCATTATAAGGAGAAGGGAAAACATAATGTAGTCTTAATCACCATTGTGACCTGTGAAGGGTGTCCATCAATAGTCACAAAAGTAGCAATTGAAGGAGCTGGCGCATTCCTCATCTGTTGATATTTCAATGAGTTCCAAGTGCCTTTCCTGAACCTTTTCAAATAGGTTTGCATGCTCAAAGGTACACTGCTCAAAGTTCTTTTGTGGGAGGGTCACCTTAGCTATTTTTCTAGAATGAAGTTTTTCAATATTTGACTTTGCCATTTTCAACTCTTTTTTTTTTCCCTTCAAAGTTTCCTCTGTAAATGGAAGCCATCTTGTAGGGCTGCTGGGATGATTAAGGCATTTCTACAGTAAAGCACATGGCAAGTGTGAAAGAGTTGACATCAGGGACTCCATCTTTGATGTGGTGGCCCTTGTTGGGAACTTGAAGTGGAGATGCAACATTCAGTAGTCCCTCCCTCTTTCCAAGAACAGTGGTGTTCTTTGAGTTGGTCTGTGCAGATATATAAAGGGCAGGGTGAATTATTTCTTGATAGATAACCTGTACAACTCTCCTTCTTTTATCCTTATGAGGACTCAACAACCCCCTTGCTAACACACCATATTGTGGTTTCTATTGGTATCTGGGTTCCCAGACTTACAATTCTAGGATTCCCAATTAAGTGCCTGAGTTTTCATTTTCATTTTCTGTTGCTGTCATTCTTTTCTCAGGTTGTCAGAGCCTCCTTGGATGATGTAAGTATTCAGCAGCCATCAGCTTCTACTATTACAAGTTGAAAGGAACTGGCATCACCACGATTCATTTTCTAGGGGCTTGCCTGAACTGTGAGTTACCCCATCTAGCTGGCTCAACATTTTTTCCTGAGGGTGTTTCAGATGAGACAGCATTTGAACTGGGGAACTGGAGGCAGAAGATCCATTCTCACCTGAATAAGGGGGTGGCAGCCAATCTGTTTAGGGCTTGAGTAGGACAAAAAGGTGGGAGAAGATTGACCTCTCTGTTTGGCTACCTGAGCTGCCATGTGAATCTGCTCTTGGTGTTCTCAGCTCTTGCCTTTGGGTGACACAACCAGCTTTCCTGGGTCTCCTGCTGGTAGATGACATTCCGTGAGGCTTTCCAATCTCTATAATAATTTGAGTTAGTGACTTGTAATAAATCTCTTTCATTGCCCCATTTTTTTCTCTTTCTCTAGAGAACCTTGACACAGGCATGTTTTGAGTATGTGCTGTTACACACATGGGCTGGACATTCTGCATATTTTATATTATACATTACTGAGGACAGTCTTTGGAGGCTGGCACAAATACTATCATTTAACTAGATTTAAGTTAAGTGAATACTTGCCAAAGTCTTATAACCCCTGGCCTGTCTGCAAAATCTGTATGGCTTCCATTTCTCCATGCCGTCTCTAATGGTTCTTGCTAGAAGGTGGGAACGAGAAGGGTTTAGCAGGAATAAAAATCATGATCTTTTCTCCAAACCTTCCATTTGCAGCGATAGTTCAGGGGTTTGGAAGCAGATTCTGAAGAAACAGAAGGCAATGTGCATAGATCAACATGTTACACAATAGGAAGGGTATTGTGGGAACAGAACTGCCTCTGAGAGACCAATTTCAGATGGAAGGTGTTTTGAATTATGAAGTGTTGAGGCTCTGCAGCTGACAAGAGATGTTATTAAAGGGCATGGTAGGTGTGATAGGTGTAAAGATGGTGTGAAACAAAGTAGGTGGGAGGTGGCCTGAGGTGAAACAGCTATAAAACTCCTCCTCTTCGGCTTCACTGAACACTCGAGACTTTTATTTCCGAAACTTCTTGTGTTTCAGGGTTATATAATGCTTGGCTGCAAAGCTTCATTCTCTGTCTGCCCTAACATGGAGCAGAGATCTGCTTGAGGCCCTGCAAACCTATTGGATCACCGAGATGAGCAGACTGGACAGCAGCAGTCTCCTTATGTGTCTAAGTGTGATGTGGTCAGGGGATAGCCTCATTGCTGGTGCCTCCTGGGACTTATTGTAGTTACACTGCTGGTGTGACTATGACCTGCCTTGCAAAGTGCTCACGTCCCTTGGTCTCTTTGCTGAGATATTCTCCAGACAAACTCATGTTACAGTCTGTTTCTCTTGTTGCAGGTTCTTGATTTCTCAAGCTAAGCCTGAGCTTCTGTAAGCTCAGTCCATTTTGTAAAATTATTAATTTTGAGAACTAGCATATGAAGACATGGGTTTAATCAGGGTATCTTTACACACACACACACACACACACACACACACACACACACCATCATTACTCTTTATTCTTCTCCCTCACTGCCCTCCCCTGTGTCCCTATCCTGCTAGCTGATTTCCAGTTATCTTTCTGTCTTCTCATCAATATGTTGTATATTACACGTGTTCATCTTTGTTATAGTTTTATCTTTTCTCCTCTTTTATTAGCCCCTTTCCAGTTCACACACACACACACACACACACACAATTTCATGAAATTAAAAAGCTTCTGCATGATTACGTAAACAATCACCAGACTGAAAACACAGATCACAGATGGGAGGAAGTCTTTACCAGGTACACAGCAGACAGGTGATTAGCAGCTAAAAGATATAAAGAACTGAGAAAATGAAGTACCAAACCCAAATTTTCCGATCACTGAATGGACTTATGAACTAAATAGACCCTTCTTAAAAGAAATACAAGCGAACAATAGATACCTGGAAAGTGCTTAGCATCCTTGGTTACTGGGGAATTGTAAGTTAAAACTTGAAATTCCATGCTGCTCCAGGCAAGATGGTGATTGTTAAGAAAATGCTGGTGAGGATGAAGAACCCTTATTTGCTGCTGCTGGGAATATAAACTGCCATTATGGAAATCAGATTTCCTCAAGAAAACTAAAACTAAAGCTACCATATGCCCCACCCTTGGGTATGTACCCAAGGGACTCTAAGTCAACACTATAGAGATACTTGTATATCTGTGCTAATGCATAAGAGCCAGGATGTGGACCAGGCTAGATGTCTATCAGTGAATGAATAAAGAATGAACATGTGATAAAGATATACAATAGAGTAGAAAAAATGAAATAATTACCATTTTTCCAGGAAAATGGTTAAAACTGGAAATCATTATGTTAAGGGAAATAAGCCAGATTCAGAAAAACAAGTTTTCTTTTATATGTAGAACTTATGTGTATGTGTGTGTGTGTGTGTGTACACACAGTCCAATTCATATCAGTTCAGTTCTTCCAGTTGCTTTAGGGCATAACAGGATATGGCTCTGAAAGAAGAGATAGCTTATTTTCATATATTTCCCTATTTCTTTACTGATTCTCTCTAGGTCAATGTTTTGGGCACTGTTTTTGTGCCTCGTTCTAGCCCAACCACCTAGTGCTCTTAATTTGCCTGGGAGAAGTAGACTGCTAATCAGAGGTGTGACTGGAGGCATGTAGAGTGTGGACAGCCTTGTACTCTTGTACAGGAAGGAGACACCAGATCAGCATCGGGGAGGAAGAGAAAGATCAAGGCTATTAGACCGAGACTTTAGAGACTCCAGGCTGTAGTGCCACCCAGCTCCCTACCAAGACCTGTTCCTTTAGGATAGTTTATCCAAGTCAAACACAATTCTCTCAAGGTTTTATTTTGAAAATTTCCTACATTGTTTTTCTTTTTTCACATCCATATATTTTCTTTTGGCTAACATTTGGAGAGTAAATTGCTCACTTGGTGACATCTCAACATCTCAGCCTCATGTTTTGGCATAGACCTGCTATGAACAAGGAATTACTCTGTCACCACAACACCATTAACCTCTCTCTCTCTCTCTCTCTCTCTCTCTCTCTCTCTCTC
>CABHPP010149247.1:26087-36292 GCA_902168425.1 Peromyscus attwateri
GTGTGTGTGTGTGTGTGTGTATGGAGGTTACATCATGCTTTTGAGGAACTTACTATTGTTTAATCTTCCCAGAATTTTAAAATATAAATTGAAAAATGCCCAAAGTAAACAAATAGGTTAAATTACAACAAAACCTGAAGGAAAGTGACTGAAATGTTCCAAAATGTAGGAGCTAGGGGGCTCTATGAATAGCAAATGACAGGTACACCCATTCAGGAAATGAGCTAGACATTAACTTGCGTTGATATGATTTGAGATCAGGTACATATTGCTACCATAGGGAGGCAAATAGTGAGAGGAAAGTTTAAACACGGGGGTGACGTGATTGACAGCATGACCTGGCTCCCACGTCTCTGGACGGATGAGTCAGAGGGGCATGACCTGAGGGGGCATAGGGCTGGGTAGGAGGCATTGGCAGGAGCAGGCGGAAGATAGCAAGGCCTTGGCCAGTATTGACTGGGAAGGACGTCACAGTTGTGAGTCAGAGGAAGCCCACCATCTGCTTCAGGCCCTTTGACCTTCTAGAAAATTACTGACTTGTGCCAAAACTGCAGCAATAATCCCTGGAGTTCTCAATAGAGCCTTTCCCTCTAGCATGGACAAAAGGACTAATATTGCTTTTTGGCACACTCCTCATTTTCTCACTGACACACGCGCAATCATGAGAAACTCCTGCAGCGTCCCGGAAATGTGGGCTCTCTTCATTTGTCCTTACTGCATTTCCAAAATCTAATATATTTTTGTGGAGAGAAAAACAGTGAGGGGGAGTGTTGGCTGAGTTAGAGCAGGTACAATTTCTACTTCCTTAGCACATTTAGCCAACAAATGCTGGTAGGGCTGGACATTAGCTTTAAAAGTCATGTATCACAAATGATATGCTGTTTGTGGAGAGCAGTATGCCTTAATTTCCACCAAGGTTGCTCTTTAGTGTGTGTTGAAGACGTCAGTAAGGCAATGCTTTGAGGAATCATGTGCGATTTTTAAACCTGCCGTGTTATTTGGAAAGATATCAACACTCCTTTCTCCTTTAACTACTGAAACTGTGAATTAGTGATTGCCATTCAGTTCAGCATATTGATTATGTGCGTGACATGTGGAAACAGTGGTCACCCGTTGCATGCGCTTGGATTCCGTATTCTGCAAGCCTGGATGTGTTAAGGAAGACATATCTAAGAGGTGGCAGTCACAACTGAAAACAGGGGACCAGTTTTGAACATCAAAGAACTCATCTGAGGGACTGAGTGGCAGACAGGAGAAGCCTGGAGGCCACAGGCTTGGGGTGAGGCAAGAGGTGGCTCAGACCACTGAAAGACGTGACTCCACCACTGTGGGGAAGGGGGAGCTTGCTACTTTCTTCTAGATGCTGCTTTTCCACAGCAGATGATTCACCCTGTTGGGGGTAGGTGCCGGGCAGGGCTTCTTAAGTTGGGATGAAGCAGGTCAGAAATTTATGGGAACTTCTCAAATGAAATCAAGTTTAAAGTGAATAATTTTGCCCAAGTACACTAGTATATATATGTTCATGTTTTCTTTTAAGGACCCCTACTTTTTTTTTTTTTTTTTTTTTTTTTGCTCCTGGAGCTTCTGTATCTAATTGCCATAAATGTGATGCTTTGAAATACCAGAAATGTGTTCTCTAATAATTCTAGAGAAGGTCTGAAATCCAGGTACCAGCAGGTCTACTTTTTTTTTTTTTTTTTTTTTTCTGGAAATAGAGCTCTTCCATGCTGCTCAGCAAGAGGAGGCTCCAGGAATCCTTGGAGACACATCCTTCCAATCTCTGTCTTTGTCTTCCCAAAATCTTCTCCCTCATACCCCCGAGTGTCTCTCTGTGTCTCAAATCCCCTTCTCTTATAAAGATAACGGTGATTGGATTTAGGGCCTACTCTAGATCCAAAGTGATCTCATCCTGAAATCTTTAGCTTAATTAAAGCTGCAAAGAGCCCAGTTCTAAGTCAGGTCACACTCAGGTGTTTACCAAGGTTAGCATTTGGACAGACCTTTTTGTATCTTCTAATCACCCCACACCATCCGACCGCCAAAAACAAGACTGAAACTCGATTTCTCCAACTCCTGTACTAGACTCTGCTGGAGTGCAAGAAGGGTAAAGAAGAATGTGCCATAGATGCCATTAGTCTAGGGGTAATGTGCGAGCAGTGTGGCCTGGCCTAGGACAAGGTTTGGAAGAGTTGCTAGGGAGGCACTAGTCTCATTCTGGAGTGGAGCTGGGCTAGAGCTGAATGTGTTTCTGTAGGAAGAGCAGGCAGGAAATAAAGAACCAAGATCCCAGAGGTGAAGGCAAAGAGAGAGGAAGAGGGGGACCAGGGTAGGTCAGCAGTAGATTGGAAAGTAGGCCTTGAGCCTGGGACGGGAATAGCTGGAGCCACAAGGGAGAACCAGGCTGTGAAAAGTCTAGCCTGGTACAAGGCAGAAACTGAGGCACTAATTTAGAGGCACTGGAAACTCCTGGAGAGCCTTGGAAATGACCAAGTAATCTAGAAGCGGGAATCGCATCTCTGATACTTTCTGCTGTGTGCTGCACATTTGTACTTAGGACAGAAATTCCATTTGCTGGAAATATGATTTTGGCACTAGAAGGAAAATACAAGCTCTTTGGTATTACTGAAATTACTTTCCTGAGCCAGTCTGATATTAAGTTAGAGGAAAACAATATTTAAGAGGAATGATGGGAAATGGCCCCCTCTTATGACAGTGGGGGAAAAAATTAAGGCAGGCAAATTGGACAGAATGGCAGTTGTATGTTCATATAGGACAGGCACATCAGGACAAGGGCCATAAGGTGGGTGAAACTTTTTTGGATTTCCAAGCCAAGGCCGGAGGTCAGTGTGGAACCTGAGTTCTGAGAAGCATAGAGTTCTAGATAGGAACACTGGGCTGCCTATGGGGGGATTCAGACTTAAGATTTATCCCTGGCTTGGACTGACATGATAGGCTGAAGTTACTGATCCTTAACAGTAATTAAGGCTCCTCTCTGCAGATAGCATGACTTCCATTGTTCATGGTCATGAGTATTCACCCTTTCAAATGCACTAGGGCACTGGGTACAAAACTTTATAAATCATGTCTGTTCTTCCTCAGTGTCTCCAAACCATCCACCATGTGGTTCAGGTACCTTCTGTTCTCACGTGGACATTGTTATTTTTTCCTAATTGGTCCTCATATTACTAGCTACTCTATCCATTCAATCTACCCACCATCGTGCAGCCAGACTGGGCTTGCTCAGATTCGATGGTCCTAACTCTTCAGCTTATTGTTCATTCCATGTCCTCCACTGACTTGGTCATCCCAGTACCTATCAGGGATTCAGGATGTAGCTTGTGACACCTCTAGCTTACCCCTGTTCCAGAGAGAGAGGCTGCACTGTTGCGTACCTATTGCCTGTTCCACTTCCTATGTCAAGTTCTTAGCTTATCTTTAGGACCAGATCAATGTCATTTCAGGAAGCTTGTGTTCTTTCAGTGCCCTGTGTTGTCATGGTCCATGCTTTCCGTGTGGGAAAGCTCATCTCCTTTCATCTTATCTTCAGCTGCCAGTCAACTGCCCAATCTATGACGATGGCTCCCTAAGCCTTAGACAAGTTAAGGGGTATATATTTACTTTCTAGACAGGCACCTTGGCAAACCTAACTTTAAAATAGAATGATGTGAGGACGTTAAGGTCTAAATACACTAGGCGAGACATACAGTCTGCTGGACTCTTTCATGGCATGTTGCTGCTTCTGTTGCTAGCCTATAGAGCTATTGCAGGAGACACTAGCCACATGTGCCCATTGACCTCTTAAATGTGGTGCTATGATGAATATGGTTTATATCCTGAAGGCTCATAGTTTAGAAACGTGGTCCTCTATGTGGCAGTGCTGAAGGGCTGGGACCTTTAAAAGGAGAGGCCATTGCTAGCCACCTCCCTCTCTTGGGCTTCCTGTCTCTGTTAACTCTCCCTCTCATGCATACTCATGCCTTCTGCTAGGAGACAATGCAACCAAGGGTATTACATCAGAGCCAGCATCATGGCTGACTGCATTTTCAGCTTCTAAAACCAACTAATGCTAAATGAGCTTTTTTTCTTGATGTTTTCCAGCCTTGGGTATTTCACTGTAGAGAAGAACAATGGGCTAATATGTACTTTAAGCAAGAAATGCAACCAAATCTCTAGACATATGGTATACAGCATGCTTTGAGGAGTAAGTACAAAAGAAAGAATGTAAACCTATCACTAATGTTTTTATTATATTCACACTAAAATGATAATATTTTGGCATATTGGATTAAATAAAATGTATTACTAAAGTGAAGCTTACCTGGTTTCCATATGTTTTAACATCTATGGCATGATAAAAAAAAAAACTTGAAATTATATCTGTGCCCTGCACTTTATTCCTATGAGGTATGGCTTAGAACCTTGGAAAGAGAAAATACTTAAATTGTTATAGGAACATTAAAAAAAAAAACTGACCATGGGTGTTTTTGTTCAAAGTAAAGCATTTTGAAGGGATAATAAAATTAGAAATCTTCAGGAATGCCATTTCTTTGAGAAAAGCAGGTACACATTTTGGGAGATATATTTCTCTGCTCTCTCAATTAGCTAATGTGGTGTCTCTGCCTCTCTGCCAGGTCCTTCATCATGTAAAAGGAAAGTACATATCCTGGAGCATGAAGCTGTTTTCATTTGCAACTGGATTGTAAATATGTTACCATCTCACTGCATATTGCTAGAAAAAATGATCTTGCTGTGTGTAGAGTATCCTGGTAGAGGTTTGGGTTGCTAGTCTTTCACTTTCTCTCAGTTTTAACCAATGGAGTACATGCCTAGAGATCAACAGCCAATGAGGAATGAGGAACTGTTGAACTGTTTGACTAAGTGATGTTTGGGCAAGCTCCCAACTATACATCCTTTATCACTGGGTGAAAGATGGATTGGTTAGACCTGAATCTGAATCTGGAGATATGTATGGTTTGTGTGGTGTGTTTATGAGAGAGAGAGGGAGAAAGAGAGAGAAAGAGAGAGAGGGGGGAGGGAGAAAGGGAGAGATAGAGAGCAAGAGGAGACCTTGGACCTGTTTCTTGCCTGGTTCCATGAATGGTACTGTAGTTGAGGACTACACAGAGAATACCAATGTGATAGAGAAGCTTGACTCCTAGGTGCATGTAGTAGATCATTCACAGATATGTCAACCACATGGAAGCTATAAAACTCAAAAACTTAAGGTGATCTATTGTACCCAAGGAAGGTGGTAAAAGAGACAGTAGGAAGAGGTTGAGCAAGTAATGATCATTAGCCATTATCATAATGCAATGTGACCCAGTGAATGTTCAAATGTTCCCAATGTGTTAAATAGGGCTCATCTCTAGAGTGACATTACTGAGAGGTGCTGTGGACCTTTAGGAGTCTTAAGGGAATTCTTTAGGTTGTTGGTGGATTGCCATCAAAAGAGATGACAGATTCAGGCCTGTCCTCTTCTTTGTTTCCTGGCTTATGTAAAATGGTTTAATTCTATCCTGTTCTTCTTTGATGGCCTGCTTTTGCGTGAGGTCCAAAACAATGGTGCTACCTTCAGAGTCGTGAGCCAAAATAAAATCCTTTCTTGTTATGGAGTTAATTACTTTAATTATTTTGTTATAGCAATGTGAAGCTGACTAAAACAAACATTCACCATTGTCTTGTGGTTTTGGTGGGTGCTGCTTTCCTCCAAGGTAACAGATCCCAAGAAAGCACTGATTTCTCCTTTTTCCATGAGGTTGCTCTCAAGTGATACTGTGAAGCTAAAATGAGTTGTGTTGTTCACATTTTAACAGTTATTAGTTAGTGGAACAGATGAGTCATATGTCTAGTCTCTTGATTGTGGTGAGGCCTTAGCTCTCTGCTCCTTGGCCTTCTCAGATGGCAAGCAAAGATTGCTGCAGGCATGTGTGGTCAGTGATAGGATTAGCTAGCATGCTAGGTGGATCATGGATGAGAATTCTCAGTTTATTGATGCAAAAAAGATTCAAAACAATGTCTAAGTTAGGTTTTTCCACGAAAGGAGATCATTGGGTTTCTCAAAGAACTTAACTAAACTACTCTAGGGGCTAAAGTAAAGACGACACATACATTCATGCACACACACATGCACACACACACACACACACACACACCATACATATATAGAAGTACGTCAAAATAAACTACAGATATTAAAAAATTGAAAGTCTTAAAATGGGAACATTGCACAACTCAAATTTATTTTTCAAAAGCCTTAAAAATTAAAGAAATTGATCTAAAACAGTATAAAAGAAGATTTTCAATTTTTATATTTATTTATGAGTTTCTTGGTTCAATCCATGAACTTTTTGTCAAAATAGAGCAACTTGAACATGAATGATTGCAAGAAATCTATTTTCTAAGTTTTCCTTTCTCAGCCCATTTTTTATTATCAGAAATTTGAGGGACTAGGGATAAGCTATTATGAATTATGTTTAGAGGGGCTGGAGAAATTGCTAAGCAGTTAAGAGCATTTGCAGCTCTTACAGAGGACCTGGGTTCAATTCCTAGCACCCACATGTTAAATCATGACCATCTATAACTCCAATTCCAGGGGTTCAAACAGGTATACACATGGTGCTCATATACATGTAGGCAAAAAGCATTCATACACATAAGTTAAATAAACCTAAAATTTGTTTTAAAATCTAAAATATGTTGTTATTTGTGGGCTGGTAGTCCCAAAAAAGAAAGTCTGACTTTACGCCAACCTCCCTCTTTATGTCAACCAGTAACCACGTACTGAGCATCCACTGGCAGCTGTGTCCTTGGTGTAGGGATAAATTCTGGTTTCTCTCCTCAAAGCTATGGACACAGCTGGAGAAGGGAAATGTATGCAGACACATCCTGTGAACAAAGCAGCAATTGTTGAATTTGCTATTTGGCTTAAAATTAGAGAAGATTCATTTTGGAGGGCAAAATGAGGGGAACACATCCCAAGTAGTTCATTTTTATTTTAAATAATTTTTTCCATTTCTTTCTCCCATTTCTGGGGAGTCAAGAGTGGACATCTGGGATGTATTTGGGGCTGGTTCTATTTTCATTTTCTTGAGTTTTCTCTGAGAATTTTCCATGGGCATGAGAGCAATGGGGTGTGTGTTGTTTCCTTGATTTATGGCCGTTCCTTCCTTCCCTCCGGCAACCACCTTAGGTCATTTGATTTCCTGTTCAAACAACAGTTCCTCAGGACAGAACCTTTGGCCTTAATCTTTTACCTTCAGCCTCAAACCCTTTTCCGTTCTGTTGTTTGGTTTTTGATGAATCTTTTGGAGATTTAGTGACAGTTTTAAGCCCAGTTGAAATCCATATCCGGAAAGAAGTTATACAGGTTATAGAAAGGCGGGGAAGTTTTCTGGTTGATCATGCTGGCAACACCATAGATTACCTGGGAAAGCCTGTGGGGTGGGGGTAGGGTGGGGGTTGAGGGGGCAGTGTAGTCTTGGGACACTAGTGAGTTGACTTTTTCTCTCCTCTCTGGATTCTTCCTCTTTCCTGTTGAACATTTCTTTTCTGCTTCGGTACTTTCAGATCTCAAGTTATTTATAGAGGAAGCTTAACAAATGTAAAACCATTGTGGCTTATGCTAATGCTTTTATTACTCGCTTGAAAAAAAACCAAAAATGAGCTCCAACCCCCAGGCTAGGTAAGAGTGGTCCCCTAGAGCACATTTCTGAGAGTTTATTATTTAGAAGACATGATTAATTCTCATCAACCCTACCACAGCTCTCTTTCAAGTCTCTCCTGCCATCTGCATCACTTGACAGGCTGGAGGGAATGTCTCTGAATCACATGACTCTGCTGGCCCTGACTAATGTGAGTGTGATTGTTTTTATATATTATTTGCAATGCTCTTCCAGAGAGCTTATGGCGGCTTCTAGCATTCATCACCAATGCATGGGTCTTGAGTAAGGAGGACCTTTCTAGATATCTGGGCATCAGGGTACTGCTGTGTATTCCTTTATGGGTTGGCCATCACAGATTAGGAGAATCACTACCTCAGATAGCCACCAAGTCAGTGTGAGCACAGTGCTTAGCAGAGTCGATATTATTCACATTTGGCCATTGCCAGAATGCCAGCCCCATAACTTGTAGGGAATCTTGTATCTCTCATCTGTCAGAACAGGGCATCGTGAGCATCCAATGCATATCAGTTCAGTGAATTCACATAAACCCCCGTGTTCTAATTTCCTTTCTGTGGCTGTGATAAAATACTCGACTAAAAGCAACATGGGGAGGAAAGCAGCCCATCATTGAGGGAAGTCCGGACCTTGAAGCAGAAATCATGAAGCTACTTTTGTTGGCTTGCTTGCTCAGGCTTATCTTTAGCTAGCTTTCTTATACAGCTCAAGACCATTTGCTCTGGGATGGAACCACCCATAGCGGGCTGGGGGAGGGACTTCCTACATCAATTAACAATCAGTGCAGTTTCCCACAGATATAATCGCAGGCTACTCTGATCTAGACAATGCCTCAGTTAACTCTAAGCTGTGTTGAGTCGACAGTTGGAGCTAACTGGGAAACCTTGTCTGTCAACTAGTGAAAACCTGCCTGTCAACAGCATTCTCAAATAATGAGGGAATGTAACTTGTTATCCAGTTAATCCATTTACTGCTAAGAAATCGAGAAGAGGTAGTTGTGTCTGGACAGTTGCTATTAGTTACCTCTGAGCAGCTGTAACCAAATATCCAAGAGAAGAACTTACTAGAAGGAATTTTTTATTTTGGCTCATGATTTCAGAGGGTTCAGTCTATGACCACATGTGACGTACACTTGGCAGGATGTCTTGGTGGTGGGAGCACGTGGTGACATTAACCTACCAACCCCCTCTTCATGGTGACACTTCTCTTACTTCAGTTTAAAATGTCTGGTCTCAACACGTGCACCATTTTCCCACTAAAGTCCTTCAAATTCCTTCTACTTTTTCATTTGTTATCATTAAAAACACAGTTTTGGTTGAAAACCCTTTTGATCTCTACATTTTTTTATTCTACTCTATTGGGGCCGTACCCTAAGCCTCGTTTGGTGCGCACCTTGCTTCTTGGTTTGAGCCATTGTTTTTTCACTTTTTGTAATTATGAGTAAGTTAGCAATGAGCATCTTTGTAAGTTACTACCTACATGTTAGATTATTTCAGTTTGGCAAATTAGTGGTCGTGGAATTCTAGGATTGGAACATAGTAATATTTGTTAGAGTTTCAAACATGGCACAAGTATGCTTTTAAACAAGGGTTGTGACTATTTCCACTAACTTTTCTATCTTCTTCTAGAACAGGGGACTTACTGGCTCCAGAACGGCGTGTGCATCGTAAATCCATCTGACCTCATGTTTCTGTCATTCCTATTACCTCCTATTCTCCTGCGGTAACTTCAGTGGCTGCACTGGGAAAATTCCAGATGGTCTCCATGGTGCTTCAGGCAGACAGCAAAGGTTGTGCTGTCTGTGCCTAAGAAAGAGCTGCCAAGTGTGGGCAGGGTCCTACGGGGGGGGGGGGGGGGGGGGGGGGAGGGGGGGGGGGGTGCAGGTCCAGTCCACTGATGAAAGGAGACAGAGTGAGAGGTGTCATGGAGAGGTGACACACAGGGTAGGTGACTGGTGTTTCTGTTTCTGTTTTTGAATCAAGTCAAAGGGTCTGGTTTTTGTTTTAGGAAAAATGGGATCTCCTGGGAGCAGATTGAATTCGACAGTACCCCCCCGCCCACATTGGTGTACATTCATTATACACAGTGACAGGTTTATTAAGAGAATTTATTTCAGGTCAAATTTATTTCAGTTTTGACCACATCCACTCCCCATGCCCTCCCCTTTCTTTTCACACTCCCTTCCTCATCCTCACCAGTTTCTTTCTTTCCCCTCCCCCCCCCCCCCCTTTGTCTCTGTCCCTCTGTATGTATGGTTGCCTCTACATGCATTCTGTGATCCACAAGTGAGAGACAACATGTAATATTTGTCATTCTGAGTCTGGCTTATTTTGCTTAATATGATGGGTCTCTAGTTGAATCTTCTTTCCAGCAGGTGATGTAATTTCATTCTTTTTTTTTGTCTGAATAAGGAATATTGTATTTCTTTATCTACACTTATGTTTTGATGGACACCTAGGATGATTCCATAACTTGGCTGCTGCGGATAGTGCTGTAATATAAGTGGAGGCTCAGGGATCTGTGCGGTGT
>CABHPP010149248.1:0-15299 GCA_902168425.1 Peromyscus attwateri
CCAGAAAGGTGCCATTATGAGATACCTTCATCAAGCACTGTGCACACTATTGTTCTTTTCCAATATCTGGTTTGCATCATTTTCTTCACCAACTAAGACAAGAGTTTGTTCGGGTACCTGACCACATCTGTGCCTCAGGATAAGCTGTTTCCAGTTCATTGGATTCAGGCACAGGCATGCCAGACACTGAAGGCAAGCGACAAGCCAGCAAAGGCCACTGGGAGGCTTCCAGGCAAGTGTTTCTGCATTCTTTAACTAAGGCTTAGGGAGAGATGCCTTTTTATGCCCTACTGGGCATTGCTGAATTTGTATGTGAAGCTGTGATGCTTTGCAGCAATCTTGCAGCTCTAATAGAAAAAGTCTGAGAGCAATAGCTCCATTAGTGACAGCACAGAGAAACCCCAGGAGAGATATTAGTTAATTGAGTTAACTAACCCTGGGTATTTCATATGGAAGGATTTTTATTATCTGACATTAAAAATTAATTTTAAGGGTTGTGAAGATGGCTCAGCAGGCCCCAGCACTTGCTGTGCAAGCATGAGGACCTGAGTTCAGATCCCAGCACCCAATTTATTTTCACTTCCCTGGGATTCTTCCAGAGAGCAAGAGTCTACATTTCTCTGGAAAAAAAAAATCCACATCCCATGATGTTCTACTATCTCAATGTGCATTTCTTTCAGGAAGGCTGACCCATACGAAGGTAGAGGAATTCATAAGGAAATGAATCTGTAAGGTTATCATAAGGAGTCAGTATAAATTTGGTGAGATTGACAGCCACAATGTTTCTGTCGCATTTGCATTTTACATATATCTTCTTGAGGATTTAGCACATTGCACTCCAGTACCTTATTTTCGTAGCCATCTCCCAACAAGGTGATAAACTGTATGGGATCCCAGACCAGGGATTGAGTCTTAGAATTGTCAGTATCTAGCAGAGCACTCAGAAGCTGACAAACATCTTATAAATTATTGCCTAATATACAAATTGAAACATTTCACATTTTATTATATGCTTTCATTATTGCCTTTTGACCTGTATAAAGTAGAAGGTTAAAATGCAATAATTTACCCATCATTTGTTGTCTTTCAACATCCTTTTTTGTCTTTTTTTGTTGTGCTAATTCAAATATCCCGCGACTTTTCACTCTTCACATCTCTTCTGTACTTATTTCCCTTCCCACTTTGGCACTGCTCCCCCATCCTCTCTTCATTCTTCTTTAATGTCCTGGACCAAACAGTCCATTAGTAGGACAAACGTGCCAGGTGCTTACAATTAAGTGAGTGATTTTTTTTTTTTTGGATTGGGGGAAAGGTTGTTTCTCAAAATCCAATTAACCTGCTCATTTAAATGGCTCCTACATCAGAAGAGATACATTTCAATTTCATTTTTTTAAGTTAATCATTTAGTTCAACTCTATCATGCCTAAATAACTCCCGAGACAATCTTCCTCTTATCCATGCATTGGTTGTATCTGAAGTACCCATGAATTATAACCTTAATTAATACTTTAATATATATGGATATGACTATCACTTTCTTCTCTGTGCATGTGTACATAGTATATGTACATATGTGGTATATGTGTGTATAAATGTTTGTATGTGTGCCTTTGAGTGTACAGTTCATGCACGTATGTATCAAGTGTGTTTAAAATAGGGTCTGGAGTTCCCAGATTCAGCTAGCCTGGATGATTTGCAAGATACAGGTATATGCCTTTCTCTGCTCCCCTGCACACCCAGTGCTGAGGTTATAGGCATTCACAGCTATGTCTCAGTTTTCACAAACGTTGGGGATCAAAAGTCAGGTCCTTGCATTTTCACTCTGCCTGCTGAACTATCTGCTCATCCAGGGCTATCACTTTCTCATAGCACAAATAACTGTTGAACACAGCTCTTTAGGATATATCATTAACTCATTTCCAAAAGCTAGACTACTTCTAGTACTATGGAAGCTGCCAAGGGAGAAAAATCAACCAATATTCTTACTCAGCTATAACATCTATGAATTGAACCAATGGCCAGAACAGCAAGGTATCTTCAAGGGCCCAGTATGACATTTATATCCTGGGAACAATAACAACCATCTAATTGTTCTTAAGGTCCACCCCAGAAATCCCTGCCTGATACTATAAATCTAGCCAATGAATTGTGGCTGGTAAGGTCATGGACACTATAGGAGAGCCTGCTACTCCCACATTCCTAAACCAGTATATTTTCCAACTGTATTCTAAATATAAACCTTAATCCCACAGATAAGTGTAGCTCTAACCTCTCAGCAAAGAAGTTTATTTTTGCAGCAGATGGAGAACATTACAGAAATCCACAACAGATGAAAATGAAGAGAACAACTGACATTGGAATGCCCAGTCACAACGGATACATCTGCAACACAAATTCTATTCTTAAGGCTCAGGAATATCAAGGGGGGAGGGAGGATTCTAAGATCCAAAGGACCAGGACATCTGTGGTGAGAAAGTCTCTGCTGTGTGTGACAGGGAGCTGCACCATGAAAACTTAACAATATGACCACCTAAATAGGACCTATACAATGACAATGCCTGCTGATCCCAATATGGACAGGGAAAACCTCACAAGACCCTACTGTTGTGTCTTCTGTACAGTGGCTGTGCCTTAATCTACTGCTATTTCAGCCAGCAATTGTGACTCCACAATTACCAGCCTGCTTCTCTGGCAGCAGCACAGCTGCTCAGGCCACAGCCTGACAGGAATTCCATTCCCTCAAGCAGAGGCTCTGCTGTTGCTGCTAAAGGTAACTTTAACTAAATCTGTCATTCTAATTATAAATAATAGTAAATAAGACTTGAGATTCAAAGGCTGGAGTGGAAACCTGCTAGCTCAGAGAGGTTGAGTTGCAACTAGCTAACCTCTCCTTGCTGGCATCTCCCAAAGAAAGCGAGCCCTTCTGCTCTGCCAAGAAAAAAAAAAAAAAAAAAAAAAGAAAAAAAAAGAAAAGAAAAGAAAAGGAAAAAGCCAAAGCCATGCCACTCCAAATCCTTCCCCACTACTTTTGGTGCATCTCTATCTCTTCCCAATGCCCTCTGATGCTCTATGATTATTTTCTGACAACTAGTTGCTAACTCATCCTGCTGACCCAAGGTTAATTTTATTTAATTAACATAAATGCAAACTCAGGGTTCACAGTGTGATTTAATATCCCCCAACACCCTACCCCTAGATAAATAGCTATAGGCAATTAATGGACACCAAGAGAGGGAGAATAAGTTTTCTCCAGGAAAGATACATTTTCTAATCCCAAGTGATCAACTGTAAACACATATACACACAAGCAACATCGAAAGTACTCAGAAAGTTGTATGTATCTGTGTGTGTGTGTGTGTGTGTGTGTGTGTGTGTGTGTATGTGTGTGTGTAACAACAATAATTGAAAAAGAACTCATGAATTTGAGAGGAAGGGGGCATAAGGACTGTTGAAGGGGGAAGAAAGTTATAGTTATCAGTTTAGTGGTTTTTGTTTTTTAAGCAGAGTATCATGCAACCAAGGATGGCCTTGGACTCACAGTGTAGCTGAGGATGACCATGAATTTCTGATCTTCCTGCCTGAACCCAAGTGTTGGAATTATAGGTAGAGACCACCACTCCCAATTTATATGGTCTGGGGTGATATACATGTGTTTGTGCATGAGAAGCCAGCACTCAAATGAGCTACATTTCCAGCCTTATTCTCTTATGTTGACTGAAGACATTATGTGAGTTCATATATAAGACACATTTTTATTCCTTGCCTGTAACTGAAGGATGGATAGTGAACTTAATCTTCTGTAAACATCATTTAAATAGGATCCTTCCATAGTAGCAACTGAGTGACTGAGTTTACTAAATGTGTTCACTCTTCACTTGGAACTGAGGGTGTTTGTTGGATAGTTAAAACAGAACAAAAGTTTGGAATTTTTGTCTTCATTTTGAGTCTGTATCCTTTGCCGTCTCATACTTTGAATGAGAGTCCTGTTCAACTACCAGTGCAGACATGTTAACTATTTAAAGAATTGTATTAGTCACCATTTTTGTTGTTGTGATAAGATACCTTAACCAAAGCAACTCAGAAGATATAGTTGATTTGGGCTCACAGTTCCAGAGGGATAGGGGGCCATCATGGCAGTAAGAAGCAGACATGGTGGCAGTATCAGGAAGCTGAAGTGGTAGTATCACGAAGCTGAGAGCTCACATCTTCAAATGCAAGCACGAAACATAGAAATCAAACTGAACGTAGGTGAGGTTTTTTAATATCAAACCCACTCTCAGTGATGTACTTCCTCCAGCAAGGTTATACTGCCTAACTTACTCCCACGAAAAGCACCACTGTGGACCAAGCATTTGATTGACAGGAACTATGGAGGAACATGTCTCATTCAAACCACTAAAGAAGTGTCTTTATAAAACTGGCAAACCACCCCCTTTAAGGCCAAAGATACTAAAATAAGGGTAAATAAGATTTTTCAAAATTTACACAGAGATCATAGTCAATAAATTATCAACTGCTAACTTTTACAACATCGTGTTCCAGACCCCATGAGTGGCACATAGATATCTCTAGTCATTTCCTTCAACCTGATGGAAGACCCAGATGTTGACCTAATTACCTCTTCATAAATCCTTCTTTCCCTGAGTCATTTTATCGTGTGGTCACTTTGGATTCCCTGAGCAGTAGGCCTGACCAGTAAACATTCTGGGACAAGAACAGAAATTAATCCAAGAAAGTGGCAATTTTTCCTACATGTTTTTTATAAATTGTTTATTAAATTTGTTTGTATGTGTGAGCATATTTGTGAATGTGTGCACACATTGTGCTGGTGTCTGTGCCTATTCATGCGTGCAGAGACCACAGAGGGTGACAGGTGTCTTCCTCTCCAACTATTCCTTTTGAGGCAGAATATTTCCATGAACGTGGAACTAGAGTTTCTTCAGCTGAGCTGGAAACCAGTGAGCTCTAGCAATCTTCTTGTCTCTGATTTTCCTAGAAACAAGGGTTACAAGTATATGCTGGACACCTGGCTTTTTATATGAGCCCTGGAATCCAACTCCCAGTACTCAAGATTGTGTAACACATCCTTTTAGTTGCTAAGCCGTATCTCCAGACCCTCAAGAAGGTTTTACAAAATGTGTTATATGATTTGCAAAAATAATTATGAGTTAATGATCAGCCAGATCACATGTGCAGCAGGGGCTGTTATACAAGCCCAGGCCCTGGCTTTCCTTTCTTCCTGGTATAACTCCTGATACCAGGAGTGTCAGGAGCCATGCAACCTAGTCTTGGATCAGCATATGAATGCCTGTGCAACAGGTCTCTGTGGCCTAAAGAACGTGGAGATGGTCTCTTACTTGGCAAGGACCAGTGGACCACTGGGCAGTGTAGGACTTTGCTGAATTCATGCAGTTTACAGGCCCTTTTCTCTCTCATTTTATTGTTGATTCCTTTGGTGGTTTTTTTTTTTTAGTTTCACTTTGTCAGTCACTCATGCAACAGCTGTAATTTTACCTGGAAATTCTTTTCTTTCTCGAATATTTTCCCCTTAGAATCAGCAGGGGGCTAACACTTCTCAAATTTCTTATCTGGACTTACTAACTACAACTACTATCCTTGGAACTTTTCTGACTCACTAGAGGCTGTTAAAATTAATGAGTCTTGCTTTCATAATTGTCCTTAGGAAAAGGTAGATAGAACTACCTTGTAGAGAAAGAGACTCATAGAATTGTAGTGGCACAAAGTAATAGGTACATATGAGAAAACAACACTTGGAGCATTAACCACGTTCTGGAAAGGAAAGTAAGAAATGCATAGACAGAATAGGCAAAAAGCCTCAGGAATACATAGTGCTAACTGCTGAGATTAAGTTCCTTGGATACCATGCATGTAGAGTCAATGGTAAGATCTGGTATGATTCAATGGGGAAAAAATGCAGTGTAAAATATGGGATAGGTAGATCCACCTTTACCATACCCAGGAGCTTATATTGGTGGAAGAAGTATGGTATGGTGGGATGGAAGAAGAGTGCCTTATCAAAATCTGCCTTTTATAGAGAGATTGAGACATGGGACCCTCTTGTAGAAAAGGGAACTGTATAAAAGCATATCTTTCAGACATGAAAGAATTGTTTGGGTTTGATTTTTCTTATCCTTTTAAAGCAATCTACGCATGTCTATTACTTTTTAACTTTGAAACCACAAGTAGCTGCCAGCTGACTTAATTGCTGCGAGATCAGGATGTACCTAACTCGATATTAAGTTAAATCTGCAGAAATGTTGAACTCTATGTCTAGAATAAGGTTATGTAGAGGGTGGGAAAGAGTATTTGGAGAAGCATAAAGAGGAACGACCAGGGGCTTTTATAATGACTACAATGCATTTCTTAAAATATGATGTACTTCTTAAAAGTTAAAAATAGGAGCCAATAATAAAGGAGCCCGGTGGTGGTGGCACATGCCTTTAATCCCAGTACTTGGGAGGCTGAGCCAGGTGGATCTTTGTGAGTTCAAGGCCAGCCTGCTCTATAGAGTGAGATCCAGGATAGGCACCAAAATTACACAGATAAACCCTGTCTCGAAAAAAAAAAAAAAAAAAAAAAAAAACAAAACAAAAAAGTACAAGCAAAGATGTAGCATGAATTCTAATTGGTCATAAAAATAAAAACCCAGAGTCAGATATCAGGGTAAAAGCTAAAAGATCAGAGAAGCAAAGCAGCCAGCCACTAGAAGGACTTTTTACCTCTAGGAATTCTCAGCCTGAAAGGGCCAAGCTCTTATCTCCACGCTGCCTTATCACTTTTCCCTGCTCAGTCATGCCACTTCCTGTTTTCTCCTCCCAAGTGCTGGGATTAAAGGTGTGTGCCACCACTGCCTGACCTCTAGTTGTTATCTAGTGGCTAGCTCCTCCCTCTGATCTTCAGGCAAGCTTTATTTGTTAGAGCATAAACAAAATATCCCCACATAAAGATGACTCGAGCTGTTCAGGGCTGCTTGAGTGCAATCTACCTGGGAGCTCCTGGAAGACAAGGCTGAGGATGGTGGTTCCTTACTTCTTTCCCAATAGAGGCATACTGACTAAATTCCTTTCAAACTTTACTACAGCCTTTATTGTTTGGTCTTTTGGAAAATAGCTGACTGCTGTTGTCTATTGGAACCCAGAGTCCAGCCTCTGTCTTACAACTCCAGGAAAACCTAATAGTAAACTTAATTTCAGTCTCTAATCTTTGTATATGTTTTTTCAAAAGGTCATACATTTGAAAAATCTCATAAATCAAGTCTCATAAAATGTGGATTCATCCTTTTATTAACTATAGGCTAAACACTTATTTGAAAGAACAACAGTATGTAGAATTAGAAATTGCTTGGGTTTTTAGGAAGGTCTTTTGCAAACACACAGATCTTTAACAAGTCACTGATATCACTGACTGTTTCCTTAACCAGAAAATAGAAATAATTACTTTATGGGATGATTTGGGGAATCACCTTACACAAACATGTTCCAACATCAAGATGAAAAGAGGTCAGTCCTCTGTAGAACTAAGTCGACTTACTCTTCTTTAGCCTGCTCCTGCCAAAGGTCTTAGCTCCATTAAAAAGGATATTTGAGAGAGGGATACTCCAGGAGAAGAAAAATACAGGAATCATGCTGACTTGGTGTCTCTTCCTGTTGGTGTGATAAAATAACCTGTAAAAACAACTAAATGGAGAAAAAATTTATTTCAGCTCATGGTTCATGGATACAGTCCACATGACATAGAATCACAGCACTGGGAGCTTGAGAGAGCTGATCACTTCACGTCCACAGTCAGCAGGCTAGTGTGCAACTGAAATTCTATGTTTTGTACTCTCCAGGATCCTTTGCCCAGAGGATGGTCCCCAGTTAAAATTAACATGGATAATGTCACATCAACTAATGTAATCAAGATAATCCCTCACAGGCCTGTCTCTTACATTCTACATTCTGTGAAATTAACAATTATCATTAACACACACCACTACCACCACCACCACCATCACCATCAGTTCCTGGCTACCATCTTTCTGTTGTCAGAATCAAACTCTATATATATGCCTTACCAATCTACATTAAAGCCTGTTATATAGATGTTAGTGGTGGGAAATAGGTTCATTTAAAGCCTCCTGAGAAGTTTGAAGAGACTCTTTGTCCTTAGTCTTTGTTCCAAGAACACCCTCAGGACACATGGAGCTTCTAGAAAAAAAAATGGAGATGGAATAGTACAGAGAACCGTGTAGGATGGTAGGATGCCCACGTTCTGGGTGAGGTATCCTTCATCCAGAGGTATGCCTTTGTCCCTCTTAACTGGTGGTGTTCTGTATGCATGATCCAGAGAATGGTCTAGGATAGCCATAATTTCAGTTTCCAGTGAGTGGGTTTATTAACTATATCAGAAGTAATAGAACTAAGAACGTAGCAGGTAGATTGAATCAACAGATAATAATCCACCATCAATTCAGGAATTTAAAGCATGCAGCAGAGACAAATGGAGCAGCCTTATTGAAAGCTTGCAAAGGCATCTTCAAATCTGGATCTTACAAACATCCATCAGGAATTGACTGGGAGGCTGAGGTAGTCAACTGGAGTTCCTAATTAAGGTTTCCCTCAATGGATGAGCTCTTGAATTCCTGTTCTCTGGCAGGCATTTTTTTTTTTAAATTTCACAGACTAAGCAATAGCAACATCTGCTCTAAACAGTTTACAGTCTAGAACTTCTCAAGGACACCCAAACTGCTTGGTCTTTTTTTGCTGTTTTCCTTTCTCCCTGGAAGAGTTAGGGAGGCATCTTACCCCAGAAAAAGGAGTTTTGGAGAACATCCAAAATAAGCATTCAGGTTCGGGGGACTGAGAGGAGAAGGGGGGGGGGAAACTGTAGTCAGGATGTAAAAAAGAGGGAAGAATAGATTTAAAAAATTAAAAAAATATATGTAAGCATTCTGAAACCTGGAAAAAGAGTGCCCTCCTAGCCCCTAAAGTCCACTTTTAATAAAATTAAACAACACACAACACTTTACCAATCTGTATATTACAGGTGGGAACTGTGCAGTGGACTCCTATCTCCTTCACCTGGTTAACTGGAACTGCAACTGGAGTTTCAGGACGTAAAGTCCCAGCTCAGCTGGCTCCAATATTCTGGGTTACTGTTCCAATGTGCCAGTTAACAATACAAGCCCTGGCAAAAAGCAGGGAAAGGATTCAAACAATGTGCATTAGGAAGAGGAGCAGATAAATGGGCTCAGTGACCCTAGTTCATCTCTAAGGAACTAATACAAGCTTTAACTTTAAGTTGAGGAGGGATCAGAGTCAGAGGCATGAGATATGGTAATTATACAGTTCTGGTGAAGAGTGATCAGATTGAAACTTTTCTCCATTATGGTTCTACAAGGTGGCCCAGAGAATTTGTTACTGACATTGTAATTCATGAAATAACTGATAAATACAAAATAAGTACTCATGAAGGCTGAGAAGATGGCTCAGTTTGTAAAGTAAGCATGGAGACCTGAGTTTGGATCCCTAGACTCATGTATGAAGCTGGGCATAATGCTCTAGTCTGAGTTGGGGGAGACAGAGACAGGAGGATAACCAGGGCATCTTATAAGCCAGTATAGTCAAGCTGGTGATATCCACAATGTTCCACATGAGACATGTCTCAATAGTAAGGTGGGCAGTGTTAGGTGGAAGACATCTGAAGTCAGCCTATAGCCTCCATGTTCAAAAGTGTGCACACACATGGAGTTATAGTCACTGCAGGTACAGGACAGTGACTTATCTTTGTGCTTCCAGATTTGAGCAAGGATGAACTAAATGCCGTCACAGAAGCTAAGAAAGGGTATCCCTTCAGCAAAAATCATCAGGGAGGACAGAAAGGAAAAGGAAAGTAGGGGTGGGGAAGAGATATTTTCAGATGAACCCTAGTTTTCTGATTCACAGTTACGTAGAAGCATTGTGAAGCTGGAGACTTAAGATAGTCCATTGTCTGAATGATGCAGCAATGCACCATTGAAAAAAATCCCTAAACTGAAATATCTACGATATCATCATCAGTGGGTTCTTGCCACCATGAGGTCGAAATGACTGAGGGTACTCTGGTCAGCCATACTTTTGCTTTTGCTCTCAAGCTGACCATCAACCACAAAGTATTTTCTTTATATCAAATGAAAAAAATCTTGAAAAATGTTATATCATGAGCCTCTAGCTGCTCTTCTCTGTCTTTCAGCCATGCCCCCACCAACACACACTTGCCATCCCTCCCTGGACAGAGGATTGATAAAGCAGTCCAGAGCCCTGAGACTCCCCCCCCATCCCCCATATCTGTGAGCAACTAAAAAGAACCTTGAATTATAACTTTAATCTTATCCAGGCCTTAGAACTTCTAACACAGGATGGGGCTTGCCCTGCCCCTGAAAATCTACATAAATCAGAAACTCCCTTTGTCCTGTGGAACTAAATTAGTTCCCTCCTCCCTTCAAGACCCTACTGTACTGTCTACAGTTTGATGTGCTAACTCTTCAAAGCCTTATCATGGTTGCCTATGATCCTGAGCCTGCAGAACCCTAATATTTTCCCTTGTCGGGGATTCATCATGGTTGTCTGTGGCCATGAACCTATAACTGTCTTAAATAATACTCTTCTGAAGGGCATTTTTTATCAGCTTTTCCTCTGTGAACCTGCCATTATGTTTTCATCACTAAGAAAAAAACCATTGCTTTGGTTTATGCATAGTTGGTATCTGTGCCCTATGATAATATAAAACTAGTGGAAAATGGGCATTACTGTGGTGGATTCTGAGAATCAGGCTTTGCTCTCTCTTATAGTTCCAAACTTACTTCAAAATGCATGTAATGCTATCAGCTAATTAAGGTAGGTTAAAGATACATTTCAACTGGTGAAAGGCTGCTTAAGGTTTACAATGTGCTCATCAATTGCTGTCCTTGGCAGACATCTTCTCTAAAGGATATTCCATAAAATTCCCAAGACATGACATCAAGAGCAAAGGGTTCCTGGACCACCTTCCAGACTGCCAGCTTCAAAGAGCTTGTCCCATCTCTTGCCACAGATCAGGGATTTTGCATAACAAAAGAATAACTGAATCAGTAATGCAACAGTACATGACATAGATCACCATTTTGTAACAGGAGCAGTTAAGTCTTGAATAATGAATGGATTTCCTCTGGGGTAATTTATGGTTCTGGCACTCAGCAAAGCAAGCTCAGTAGGTAAGCCAATGCATCCTACCTCCAACCCAGGAGAGCTCAGTGAGACCCCTCAGCTCATTTAAATCTCTTTCGTTGTGACTTCCAATTAGGGTGGATAGCAAGGTGGCAGGTGTGAAGAAGGGGGATGTTTTTGTTTCATTATGTTTTATTTTTTCTCCATGCTTTGTGGCATCTGGCCACAAGAGTAAAGGAGAGGTTTACAATAGCAGCTTAATATTGAGTGAGCAGCTGCCAAGGAACCATAGCTTCTCATAACTTGTGACCTCTATTGAATTTGAGTCATTACCTCTGGTCACGTTGCAGAACACAAACCGTCTAATAGCAAGTGTTCCCAACAGGTTAGTTGTCCAGAAGCCGATATGTAGAAAAATAGACTCCACTCACTTTCAGATATTGAAAAACACGGTCCTTACTCATCTATAAAATGTGTGTTTCTAAAAAGTGTATAACAAAGATCCCCTTTGCATATTGTAAGAAAAATATCCTGAAAAATTGCTACTGACTCTCACATCTGTATAGCAGCATCATGGAAGAGTGAAGCAACAAAAGTGGGAAGAGGGGTGATGGTACAGTTGAGAAAGAAAAGAGGATGAATAGACACAAGTGTTGCTAGAGAGGTACCACCAAGCCCTGCAGTTCCACAACCCACGTATAAAATAAACACACAGACACTTACATTATTTAAACTGCTTGGCCATTAGCTCAGGCCTATCATTGTCTAGCTCTTACTCTTATATTTAGTCCATTTTTATTAATCTCTACTTTGCCACGTGGCTCGTGGCTTACCGGTACCTTACATCTTGTTTGTCCTGGTCGCGGCTCCAGGCAGTCTCCTCCTCTACCTTCCTGTTCCCTCAATTCTCCTCTCTGTTAGTCCTGCCTATACTTCCTGTCTGGCTACTGGCCAATCAGTGCTTTATTAACATATTTGTCATACAGAACATCCCACAGCTAGCCCGGCTAGCTCAGTCGGTAGAGCATGAGACTCTTATCTCAGGGTCGTGGGTTTGTGCCCCACGTTGGGCGCCAGATATTGATGTAATTACTAAGGCCACTCCACGTAGTAATAAGGAAGATTTATTTAGTGGGTAACTTACAAATAAAGGGATAGGTAGGTGGTGGGTTCTGGAAAAGAGGCAGCGCAGTCTGGCGGTGTTCTCTGGAGAACCCTCCTCGGTCTACCTCTTGCATCCAGGTCCAGGAAAAAGGAGAGTGCTGCGCGTCCCAATCTCAGGTCTTCAGGGCCTCCCTTGGCCCCGCCTTGTAGGCGTGATAGTTACGAAAGCCTCAATGGGGGTTGGAACTTCCAGACTAAAGCTGGAATGGCTACCCGCTACACACAAGCAAGGAAGTCTAGGAGAAAATCTTAAACTCCAGCATATCTGTATTTGTATCAATGATTACAGAAAAGTATATTAAACAGAAGAATCATGGGTGTAGCTGACTGGAGAAATGGCTCAGTGGTTAGGAGCACATGATGCTCTCTCAAAGGACCTGAGTTCTGTTCTCAGCACCTACCCCTGACACCTCACAACCACCTGGAACTCTAGTTCCAATGCCATTTTCTGGCCCCCAACCAGCACTGCATTCACGTGTACTGACCCACACACAGACAAACATTAAAAACTAATAAAATTATTTTTAAAAAATAATCTTGAGCATGACTCACAAGAGCAATAATGGCTGCTGTGGACCCATTTTTAGGTTCTGCACTTAGCATTCTATATAATGCTCTTATTCACTCTCACCATCACTCCAGGGGTTGGTACTGTGCTTGTCTCTCTTTTCTAATAAAGAGACAGAGAAGCAGAAAATTAAACTAACGGGAGGAAAGCTGGCAAGTGAATTCATTATTTTTCTTATTGCTGTGAAAATTACCTGACAAGGAAAAAAAAATAAAGGAGAAAGGGGTTATCTATTGTGGCCCACAGTGTCAGGGAATACATCCCACTCTGAGGGGAAAGCATTGCAGTATGAGCATGCAGCAGCTGCTTACATTATATCTACATCCAGTACACACACATTACACACAGACACACAGACACAGACACAGACAGACAGACAGACAGACACACACACAGACACACACACACACACACACACACACACACACACACACACAGAGCAAAACTCTACCTCCAAAAGATTCCACAGCCTTCCTAACCAGCACCACATGCTGGAAGCCAGGAATTAAAATATATGAACCATTAGGGGACAATTCACACTCAAACCACAAAACAAGTGTCCACCTTGAAAAGTAAGCACATTTTGGTTTTATTCGAAAGGATCAAACATTTATTTATATCTAGCCAAATGAAACAAAGTCAAGCAAAAAATAATTTATGGCAAGCCTAAACTGAGGACCTTTCTATACCATTACTATGCTTGTCATCAGCAATTCAAAGCAAAGGAAACAGAGGAGTTCCCGATCCTCACTGTCAAGCAAGAGAAACAAAGTTAGACATCAATAATCAAACTCAAACTTTGACTTTGGTGCCACATGGATGATGTATTAAAATAGGTCACTCACGTATTGATCCTGGGTAATCAAAACAGGAAATGACTTAACTGGAAAAATAGGCATTGTATTGATCAGAGTGATTAACATTTAAGTCTTATGGGGCTGTAGAGATGGATCAGTGGTTAAGAGCACTGGCTGCTCTTCCAGAGGACCGAGGTTTAATTCTCAGCACACACATGGCAACTCACAATGGTCTTGTAACTTCAGTTCCAGAGATCCAACACCCTCACACTGACATACATGCAGGAAAACACCATAAAAAGAAATAAAAATTAAAACACTTGAAAAATAAGTACTACAATAGTATTCAATCATAGTGGCTAAATTTGAAATTGGCTGATGCCTGGATATAGCTAAATAAAAATTTCTTAAATAACAAGTACTTGTTTTGAAAGACCCTAACCCTTCAGGCTTACACCCCCAAGCCCAAGCCCCAGGAAATGAGGAACTAAAATTCTAGTTCCCAGGGCAAGCTGACTCAACCATTATTCAACCACCCCTGCAACAATATAACAATATAAAGAGATTTCTGTTAAGAGATGTGCTCAACTGTGACTGGGATAGTTGCAAGTGTTCCAGGAAGGACCACTGTGACCTTTGTGTAAACTCCACTCCTGCCCTGATACCCCCCTTGAGGTTTCAGGAAGAATGTGCCAATTCTCCCCACCCCCCTTGAGGTTTCAGGAAGAATGTGCCAATTCTTCCTGTACAGGTACTGACGTAACTGTACCCACTCTGTGATCACTCTGTGATTGTATGGGAATTGTAATCTTGTGGCTTTTGTGGGTTTTTCCTTTAAAAGTGCCTATGTGGCTTTAGTGTGATGCGACTCATGCTCTTTGAACTGAGTTTGCCCAACTATACAGCTGCTTTAATAAAAACCTCTTGCTATTGCATCAACTGGACTGGAGTCTGGGTTCTTGGGGTGCCCACTCGAGACCCTAACCTTTGGGGTCTAACAGTTTAAAGTTTTTTACTATTTTGTTTGATTTTTAGACATGATCTCATGTAACCAATACTGAGCTTGAACCCCCTTGGAAGCAGAGGATGACTTTGACTTCCTGATCCTTCTGCCTCCACATCCCTTGTGACAGAAGCACAGGTGTGCCCCCCAGACCTGGTTAATTTGCTGCTAGAGATGGAACTCTGCCTTTATACATTTTAACTGATTATACCCAGAGCCCAACAGAGCTTTTACATTTTCTTTCAGGAAAAATTTCTACACATTCTTTTAATGATTCTTGTGTTTTAGAACCAGAGTTTAAAGATGGACCTGAGCAGAAGCTGTTTCCTTCAGTCATTGGCATCTGGAGCACAAAACTGTATATAACTTAGCTCCCACTGAACAAAAGAAGCCTGTAAAGAGGTATGGATCCCAACAAGCAACCCTCCTTCTTACTGCCCACCTACTTCCCAGTTGCCATGCCCTTGCTCCTTCCCACCCACACCCCAGCTGACAAAGAACTATAGAGCACTTAAGTCTGTACATACAAGGATTTCCTTGTATTCCAAAAAACATTGGGAAACAGAAATTGGTGATTGAAA